>CM075173.1:198495206-198727178 GCA_037576465.1 Parascaris univalens | reverse complement strand
CAAACAGGAACAAACACACAAAAACACACACAAATACACACAAACACACACAATCGCCCACAAACGCACACAAACAGGAACAAACACACAAAAACAAACACAAATACACACAAACACACACAATCGCCCACAAACGCACACAAACAGGAACAAACACACAAAAACAAACACAAATACACACAAACACACACAATCGCAAACAAACGCACACAAACAGGAACAAACACACAAAAACACACACAAATACACATAAACACACACAATCGCCCACGAACGCACACAAACAGGAACAAACACACAAAAACACACACAAATACACATAAACACACACAATCGCCCACGAACGCACACAAACAGGAACAAACACACAAAAACACACACAAATACACACAAACACACACAAACACACACAATCGCCCACAAACGCGCACAAACAGGAACAAACACACAAAAACACACACAAATACACACAAACACACACAATCGCCCACAAACGCACACAAACAGGAACAAACACACAAAAACACACACACAAAACACACAAACACACACAATTGCCCACGAACGCACACAAACAGGAACAAACACACAAAAACACACACAAATACACATAAACACACACAACCGCCCACGAACGCACACAAACAGGAACAAACACACAAAAACACACACAAATACACACAAACGCACACAATCGTACACAAACACACACAAAGAAGAACAAACACACAAAAACACACACAAATACACACAAACACGCACAATCGCCCACAAACGCACACAAACAGGAACAAACACACAAAAACACACACAAATACACACAAACACACACACGATCGAACACAAACGCACACAAACGGGAACAGACACACAAAAACACACACAAATACACACAAACACACACAAACACACGCAATCGCCCACAAACGCACACAAACAGGAACAAACACACAAAAACACACACAAATACACACAAGCACACACAAACACACACAAACGCCCACAAACGCACACAAACAGGAACAAACACACAAAAACACACACAAATACACACAAACACACACTATCGCCCACAAACGCACACAAACAGGAACAAACACACAAAAACACACACAAATACACACAAACACACACAATCGAACACAAACGCACACAAACAGGAACAAACACACAAAAACACACACAAATACACACAAACACACACAAACACACACAATCGCCCACAAACGCACACAAACAGGAACAAACACACAAAAACACACACAAATACACACAAACACACACAATCGCCCACAAACGCACACAAACAGGAACAAACACACAAAAACGCACATAAGTACACACAAACACACACAAACACACACAATCGCCACAAACGCACACAAACAGGAACAAACACACAAAAACACACACAAATACACACAAACACACACAATCGCCCACAAACGCACACTAACAGGACACAAACACAGAAAACACACACAAACACACACAATCGCCCTCAAACGCACACAAACAGGAACAAACACACAAAAACACACACAAATACACACAAACACACACAATCGCCCACAAACGCACACTAACAGGAACAAACACACAAAAACACACACAAATACACACAAACACACACAATCGCCCACAAACGCACACAAACAGGAACAAACACACAAAAACACACACAAATACACACAAACACACACAATCGCCCACAAACGCACACAAACAGAAACAAACACACAAAAACACACACAAATACACACAAACACACACAAACACACACAAACGCCCACAAACGCACACAAAACAGGAACAAACACACAAAAACACACACAAATACACACAAACACACACAAACACACACAATCGCCCACAAACGCACACAAACAGGAATAAACACACAAAAACACACACAAATACACATAAACACACACAATCGCCCACAAACGCACACAAACAGGAACAAACACACAAAAACACACACAAATACACACAAACACACACAATTGCCCACAAACGCATACAAACAGGAACAAACACACAAAAACACACACAAATACACACAAACACACACTATCGCCCACAAACGCACACAAACAGGAACAAACACACAAAAACACAAACAAATACACACAAACACACACAATCGCCCACAAACGCACACAAACAGGAACAAACACACAAAAACAAACACAAATACACACAAACACACACAATCGCCCACAAACGCACACAAACAGGAACAAACACACAAAAACAAACACAAATACACACAAACACACACAATCGCAAACAAACGCACACAAACAGGAACAAACACACAAAAACACACACAAATACACATAAACACACACAATCGCCCACGAACGCACACAAACAGGAACAAACACACAAAAACACACACAAATACACATAAACACACACAATCGCCCACGAACGCACACAAACAGGAACAAACACACAAAAACACACACAAATACACACAAACACACACAAACACACACAATCGCCCAGAAACGCGCACAAACAGGAACAAACACACAAAAACACACACAAATACACACAAACACACACACGATCGAACACAAACGCACACAAACAGGAACAAACACACAAAAACACACACAAATACACACAAGCACACACAAACACACACAAACGCCCACAAACGCACACAAACAGGAACAAACACACAAAAACACACACAAATACACACAAACACACACTATCGCCCACAAACGCACACAAACAGGAACAAACACACAAAAACACACACAAATACACACAAACACACACAATCGAACACAAACGCACACAAACAGGAACAAACACACAAAAACACACACAAATACACACAAACACACACAAACACACACAATCGCCCACAAACGCACACAAACAGGAACAAACACACAAAAACACACACAAATACACACAAACACACACAATCGCCCACAAACGCACACAAACAGGAACAAACACACAAAAACGCACATAAGTACACACAAACACACACAAACACACACAATCGCCCACAAACGCACACAAACAGGAACAAACACACAAAAACACACACAAATACACACAAACACACACAATCGCCCACAAACGCACACTAACAGGAACAAACACAGAAAAAAACACACACAAACACACACAATCGCCCTCAAACGCACACAAACAGGAACAAACACACAAAAACACACACAAATACACACAAACACACACAATCGCCCACAAACGCACACTAACAGGAACAAACACACAAAAACACACACAAATACACACAAACACACACAATCGCCCACAAACGCACACAAACAGGAACAAACACACAAAAACACACACAAATACACACAAACACACACAATCGCCCACAAACGCACACAAACAGAAACAAACACACAAAAACACACACAAATACACACAAACACACACAAACACACACAAACGCCCACAAACGCACACAAACAGGAACAAACACACAAAAACACACACAAATACACACAAACACACACAAACACACACAATCGCCCACAAACGCACACAAACAGGAATAAACACACAAAAACACACACAAATACACATAAACACACACAATCGCCCACAAACGCACACAAACAGGAACAAACACACAAAAACACACACAAATACACACAAACACACACAATTGCCCACAAACGCATACAAACAGGAACAAACACACAAAAACACACACAAATACACACAAACACACACTATCGCCCACAAACGCACACAAACAGGAACAAACACACAAAAACACAAACAAATACACACAAACACACACAATCGCCCACAAACGCACACAAACAGGAACAAACACACAAAAACAAACACAAATACACACAAACACACACAATCGCCCACAAACGCACACAAACAGGAACAAACACACAAAAACAAACACAAATACACACAAACACACACAATCGCAAACAAACGCACACAAACAGGAACAAACACACAAAAACACACACAAATACACATAAACACACACAATCGCCCACGAACGCACACAAACAGGAACAAACACACAAAAACACACACAAATACACATAAACACACACAATCGCCCACGAACGCACACAAACAGGAACAAACACACAAAAACACACACAAATACACACAAACACACACAAACACACACAATCGCCCAGAAACGCGCACAAACAGGAACAAACACACAAAAACACACACAAATACACACAAACACACACACGATCGAACACAAACGCACACAAACAGGAACAAACACACAAAAACACACACAAATACACACAAGCACACACAAACACACACAAACGCCCACAAACGCACACAAACAGGAACAAACACACAAAAACACACACAAATACACACAAACACACACTATCGCCCACAAACGCACACAAACAGGAACAAACACACAAAAACACACACAAATACACACAAACACACACAATCGAACACAAACGCACACAAACAGGAACAAACACACAAAAACACACACAAATACACACAAACACACACAAACACACACAATCGCCCACAAACGCACACAAACAGGAACAAACACACAAAAACACACACAAATACACACAAACACACACAATCGCCCACAAACGCACACAAACAGGAACAAACACACAAAAACGCACATAAGTACACACAAACACACACAAACACACACAATCGCCCACAAACGCACACAAACAGGAACAAACACACAAAAACACACACAAATACACACAAACACACACAATCGCCCACAAACGCACACTAACAGGAACAAACACAGAAAAACACACACAAACACACACAATCGCCCTCAAACGCACACAAACAGGAACAAACACACAAAAACACACACAAATACACACAAACACACACAATCGCCCACAAACGCACACTAACAGGAACAAACACACAAAAACACACACAAATACACACAAACACACACAATCGCCCACAAACGCACACAAACAGGAACAAACACACAAAAACACACACAAATACACACAAACACACACAATCGCCCACAAACGCACACAAACAGGAACAAACACACAAAAACACACACAAATACACACAAACACACACAATCGCCCACAAACGCACACAAACAGGAACAAACACAGAAAAACACACACAAATACACACAAACACACACAAACACACACAATCGACCACAAACGCACACAAACAGGAACAAACACACAAAAACACACACACAAAACACACACAATCGCCCACAAACGCACACAAACAGGAACAAACATACAAAAACACACACAAATACACACAAACGCACACAAACACACACAATCGCCCACAAACGCACACAAAACAGGAACAAACACACAAAAACACACACAAATACACACAAACACACACAAACACACACAAACGCCCACAAACGCACACAAACAGGAACAAACACACAAAAAACACACACAAATACACATAAACACACACAATCGCCCACGAACGCACACAAACAGGAACAAACACACAAAAACACACACAAATACACATAAACACACACAATCGCCCACGAACGCACACAAACAGGAACAAACACACAAAAACACACACAAATACACACAAACGCACACAATCGTACACAAACACACACAAAGAAGAACAAACACACAAAAACACACACAAATACACACAAACACGCACAATCGCCCACAAGCGCACACAAACAGGAACAAACACACAAAAACACACACAAATACACACAAACACACACACGATCGAACACAAACGCACACAAACAGGAACAGACACACAAAAACACACACAAATACACACAAACACACACAAACACACGCAATCGCCCACAAACGCACACAAACAGGAACAAACACACAAAAACACACACACATACACACAAGCACACACAAACACACACAAACGCCCACAAACGCACACAAACAGGAACAAACACACAAAAACACACACAAATACACACAAACACACACAATCGCCCACAAACGCACACAAACAGGAACAAACACACAAAAACACACACAAATACACACAAACACACACTATCGCCCACAAACGCACACAAACAGGAACAAACAGACAAAAACACACACAAATACACACAAACACACACAATCGAACACAAACGCACACAAACAGGAACAAACACACAAAAACACACACAAATACACACAAACACACACAATCGCCCACAAACGCACACAAACAGGAACAAACACACAAAAAACACACACAAATACACACAAACACACACAATCGCCCACAAACGCACACAAACAGGAACAAACACACAAAAACACACACAAATACACACAAACACACACAATTGCGCACAAACGCACACAAACAGGAACAAACACACAAAAACGCACATAAGTACACACAAACACACACAAACACACACAATCGCCCACAAACGCACACAAGCAGGAACAAACACACAAAAACACACACAAATACACACAAACACACACAATCGCCCACAAACGCACACAAACAGGAACAAACACACAAAAACACACACAAATACACACAAACACACACAATTGCGCACAAACGCACACAAACAGGAACAAACACACACAAAAACACACACAAATACACACAAACACACACAATCGCCCACAAACGCACACAAACAGGAACAAACACACAAAAACACACAAAAATACACACAAACACACACAATCGCCCACAAACGCAACAAACAGGAACAAACACACAAAAACACACAAAAATACACACAAACACACACAATCGCCCACAAACGCACACAAACAGGAACAAACACAGAAAAACACACACAAATATACACAAACACACACAATCGCCCACAAACGCACACAAACAGGAACAAACACACAAAAACACACACAAATACACACAAACACACACAATCGCCCACAAACGCACACAAACAGGAACAAACACACAAAAACACACAAAAATACACACAAACACACACAATCGCCCACAAACGCACACAAACAGGAACAAACACACAAAAACACACACAAATACACACAAACACACACAATCGCCCACAAACGCACACAAACAGGAACAAACACACAAAAACACACAAAAATACACACAAACACACACAATCGCCCACAAACGCACACAAACAGGAACAAACACACAAAAATACACACAAATACACACAAACACACACAAACACACGCAATCGCCCACAAACGCACACAAACAGGAACAAACACACAAAAACACACACAAATACACACAAGCACACACAAACACACACAAACGCCCACAAACGCACACAAACAGGAACAAACACACAAAAACACACACAAATACACACAAACACACACTATCGCCCACAAACGCACACAAACAGGAACAAACACACAAAAACACACACAAATACACACAAACACACACAATCGCCCACAAACGCACACAAACAGGAACAAACACACAAAAACACACACAAATACACACAAACACACACTATCGCCCACAAACGCACACAAACAGGAACAAACAGACAAAAACACACACAAATACACACAAACACACACAATCGAACACAAACGCACACAAACAGGAACAAACACACAAAAACACACACAAATACACACAAACACACACAATCGCCCACAAACGCACACAAACAGGAACAAACACACAAAAACACACACAAATACACACAAACACACACAATCGCCCACAAACGCACACAAACAGGAACAAACACACAAAAACGCACATAAGTACACACAAACACACACAAACACACACAATCGCCCACAAACGCACACAAGCAGGAACAAACACACAAAAACACACACAAATACACACAAACACACACTATCGCCCACAAACGCACACAAACAGGAACAAACACACAAAAACACACAAACACACACTATCGCCCACAAACGCACACAAACAGGAACAAACACACAAAAACACACACAAATACACACAAACACACACAATCGCCCACAAACGCACACAAACAGGAACAAACACACAAAAACACACAAAAATACACACAAACACACACAATCGCCCACAAACGCACACAAACAGGAACAAACACACAAAAACACACAAAAATACACACAAACACACACAATCGCCCACAAACGCACACAAACAGGAACAAACACAGAAAAACACACACAAATATACACAAACACACACAATCGCCCACAAACGCACACAAACAGGAACAAACACACAAAAACACACACAAATACACACAAACACACACAATCGCCCACAAACGCACACAAACAGGAACAAACACACAAAAACACACACAAATACACACAAACACACACTATCGCCCACAAACGCACACAAACAGGAACAAACACACAAAAACACACACAAATACACACAAACACACACTATCGCCCACAAACGCACACAAACAGGAACAAACACACAAAAACACACACAAATACACACAAACACACACAATCGCCCACAAACGCACACAAACAGGAACAAACACACAAAAACACACAAAAATACACACAAACACACACAATCGCCCACAAACGCACACAAACAGGAACAAACACACAAAAATACACACAAATACACACAAACACACACAAACACACGCAATCGCCACAAACGCACACAAACAGGAACAAACACACAAAAACACACACAAATACACACAAGCACACACAAACACACACAAACGCCCACAAACGCACACAAACAGGAACAAACACACAAAAACACACACAAATACACACAAACACACACTATCGCCCACAAACGCACACAAACAGGAACAAACACACAAAAACACACACAAATACACACAAACACACACAATCGCCCACAAACGCACACAAACAGGAACAAACACACAAAAACACACACAAATACACACAAACACACACTATCGCCCACAAACGCACACAAACAGGAACAAACAGACAAAAACACACACAAATACACACAAACACACACAATCGAACACAAACGCACACAAACAGGAACAAACACACAAAAACACACACAAATACACACAAACACACACAATCGCCCACAAACGCACACAAACAGGAACAAACACACAAAAACACACACAAATACACACAAACACACACAATCGCCCACAAACGCACACAAACAGGAACAAACACACAAAAACGCACATAAGTACACACAAACACACACAAACACACACAATCGCCCACAAACGCACACAAGCAGGAACAAACAGACAAAAACACACACAAATACACACAAACACACACTATCGCCCACAAACGCACACAAACAGGAACAAACACACAAAACACACACAAATACACACAAACACACACTATCGCCCACAAACGCACACAAACAGGAACAAACACACAAAAACACACACAAATACACACAAACACACACAATCGCCCACAAACGCACACAAACAGGAACAAACACACAAAAACACACAAAAATACACACAAACACACACAATCGCCCACAAACGCACACAAACAGGAACAAACACACAAAAACACACAAAAATACACACAAACACACACAATCGCCCACAAACGCACACAAACAGGAACAAACACAGAAAAACACACACAAATATACACAAACACACACAATCGCCCACAAACGCACACAAACAGGAACAAACACACAAAAACACACACAAATACACACAAACACACACAATCGCCCACAAACGCACACAAACAGGAACAAACACAAAAACACACACAAATACACACAAACACACACTATCGCCCACAAACGCACACTGTCGCGAAACGCGAGATGCGTCATCGCGGCTCATTGCAGTCAAAATGTGGCAAAAAAGGACTAACCGTCTCAGCGGCGCCTGTAACGATCAGAAACGATAAAGAGCTTAATGCAAACGATGATACACCCAGCGCAATCCGAGGATAAAAACTAAACGTTTCAATGGGGAAAAGGGCATGCTGCATACAGTACCGAAAATGGTCAATGGAAAAAGGGCATGCTACATTCATCACGAAAATGGTCAATGGAGAAAAGGGCACGTTGCATGCATTAGCAGAAATGGAAGGCGGAGCGAGGAGATCGTCGAAAGCTCCGGTGGCAAAGACTCGTCAGTCGGACCGCGTTGAGCACGAGGACAGGCCCCTCGTGTCGAAAGCTCCCGTTGAGCGCCGTTAGGTGATCCTCCAACCTGTACAGTTATCCCTTATTCGTGTATTAATCTGCTGTCTACTTCGCCTTCCCTCTGTACAATATTCTTTTGCCGAGAGCGCCGCCGCATCGACACATCTGACTACTGAACGTAAGTAAAATCCGTTTGATAAAATTCCATCTTACTTAGTTCAGTACATGGGGGCTCAAGCCAGAGCGTAACCATAAGTAAGTATGGCATCCGCTGCGTATCAAGCCTCCATTCGAGTGAAGGTTAACTTGCTGAAGGCAGTCATAAAGAACATAAATTTTCCTGACTTGCGCGTGCTCGCGGAACAAGCCGACCCGCAAGCAGCGTTCAAAACTACCCTTTTGCAAGTGGAGGCAGCAATTCGAAGACTACAACGTCACATTTCTGAGGTCGAGGCTGATCATAGTGCTTGGCTAGAATACATGAAGCAGCTACGCGCGGCCGCTGAGAAAGCGAATGAAGCTTCAATTTACCAAACTCTGGCAGAGGCGCCAGATAGTTTCCTCATTGTGATCAGTGAGGCTAAAAATGTATGTGATGACCTAGTCACGGCAAGTTGAATCTTGAGCTCCACATAGCCGACCCACCTCGCCAGCTGGCAGCGACAGGAAACAGTACGCCTGCCCAGCAACCGCAGCAACAGATGTCCATGAACGCAGTGCAGCTGCCAAGATTGCAGATTGCGAAATTTGACGGACAGCATCACAAATGCCAATTCTGGGCCACATTCCTGCACGTAGTTGACTTGACCACTCGCAGAAATTGAGAAGCTTTCTTATCTGCTGTCCTTTCTAGAAGGCAAAGCACTAGAGGCAGTAGGTGGATTCACAATAGCGCCCGAAAACTACGAAGCCGTCAAAACAACGCTCCAGCAACGATTTGGGCAAAGCACTACGAGGCACTACATGACGCAACAATAGGATTTAATTACGAAGCCTTCAAAACAACGCTCAACAGCAACGATTTGGAGAAAAACGACAATTGCTGTTGAAGTCATTCTAAACGGAACTGGATCAAGCATAGGGACAAAGGATAAAGAAAGGCGATCGTCATGATTCCGAAAAGAGAAGCAACAGGGGAAAATATCGACAGGTTCCACAGGAGCTTTGCTTTCAAAAACGGTAGACCGTTAAGAAATGCTGTCCTTCGAGAAGGTATGACTTTGCACCTGCAGTCCGAAATATTGACGGAAAAAAGAAGAGGTTTTGTTACTCGAACGTTTGCGTTTTGTTGTGAAACATTGGCAAAAGTTGTAAAAAGTTTGAATCATTGAAGGAAACTTTAACTTTGTAAAACTTGGTGTCGCAAAGGGGAAAAGATTTTCCCACGAAAACCCTATCAGCGAGCGCAAGGGACATCCTCACGAACTGACAGAGGAGAGAAATCTTACTGGTACAACCATCGATTGGAGGTGGCGGCCATTGGACAAAAAGCTGAGGTGAGGTGCGGATTTGGGACGAACGCTCAGTTCAGAGAAAAAAGTTCAGGATCGAAAACACACAAGGAACCACATTATTGAGCATGTGGGACGCAGCGTTGCACACTGCGGTGTCATGACGAAACAACAGGGAAACGTCCCATCACGTCGGAGAAACGCACACTCAGCGAAATTCGCACTAACGGCGGCATTTCGACACATCCGAACAGCATCAGCTAGACAAACACTCTATTGCAATATCTACAATTTTCCACGAACAGACGCAAGACACACAAAAACGATCCGGATTGCTCTGCTATTCGACTTGGGAGCGAACGCTTTCATTCAGACCTGGAAATAGTCCAGGAATTTGGCATCGAAGTAACACAGTGGACATTGGACTTGTGGACGGATTTTGGGACGGACGTTAGACTGCAGGTCTGCGCGCGTCAGACTAGGACGAGCTTTACAATGGACGCTTTACAGTTTCACGAACTCGGTACAAAGAGACACGAACATTGCAATCACCAAACACGGAAAAAACGTTACGGCGCAATCCGAAGAACGCGAAACAGAAACAAACGACAAAACACTCAAGCACGCAGATCCGCACGGAAACCACAATTTCCACGAACCCAGAGGAAGTGCCTCAAACAAACAAAACACTGAAACACAAAATACACACAAATCAGACACAAAGATACACAATCGCGCAGAAACGCACCAAACGAACAAACCACAGAAACCGCACGGTACACACAAACAGACTAGCACTTTCTGACGCAACTTTACGAGTTACACTTTCACTTGCGCAAAATATGAACGCCACGAAAAGTCAGAAAAGCAAAAACGTCAAAACACACACAAATGCATACCCAGAGCGCGGACGCTCAAACCTACCCAAAGGACAAACACCAAAAGCACAACAAAAAAAAGACACAAAACGCGTATGAAACAACGGCCACGCACAAAAGAGGCAGACACACAAAAAACCCACACAAATGCAGAAAGGACGCACTGCACAAAAACAAAACAAAGACGTTGTAATCACCCGGCAGACCAGAATCATACAGGCAGAACAAACAGAGGAAGCGCAGAAAACAAACAAGCCACAAACCCACACACAAGCACGCGACGCACTATCAATCATAGTTTACACCGCCACTTTGACTGAGAGAGCGCCCCGACGACCTTACAGAGAGACGTAGCAAAAGATGGCCACGCTTAGACTTGAAGATACCGCACCCTAATTTGCATTTGGACCGTGAGGAAATGCACAGCACCTCGCAAATCGGAGAAGTATTGAACAGACGTTCATTTAACGCTACCTTCTTTGCGAAGGACTGCGGACCGTCTGCACGAAGTGGACTTCCTTCGATGGAGTCGGGCAGTTACGCGTGATGAAACAACAGTCCAAGCACGACGGCATCACAATGCATGAGAGAGAGAGGTCGCAAACATACTCAATGGCATCCGACTCGAACAAATCGACGCAAAAAACCAATGGTCGTCTAAACAGCCGACTGAATAAGCACAACAAGGATCGGAACCCGAAACATACAACCACTAATTAACGTACAGGAACAGAAGTAAACACACAAAAACACGACGGAATACACACAGAACACATAAAACACAGGCAATCACGCAAACGCACCCGAACAGGAACAAACGCACAAAAACACACACGAAATCCACACGAATCACCACGTATGCACAAAAACAGAAGCAAACACGTACAAACCACACAAACACACAAACACATACGAACACACACAAACACGCGAAACGTCACAAGCACAACAAGCAGAATGATACGAGCCTTGACATACTGCGCAACACACACGAAGCCGAAGTAATGAAAAACACAGTAGTAATAGAATTCAGCACCAAGGAGCACAAACCAGCAGAGACACACAAACGGAATCCACAGTAATAAACACATGTTCGTTGAAGAATTACCAGAAACATCAACAAGGAGAGTGACGCCTACACTTAATGCTAAGCTGCAGTTTACACTTTGAGACAGGCAGAGAGGGAAAGAGAAAAGATCAGAGATTCGACACAGAATTTGCGAACACATAATCGTATGCTTTGGACATTGGACTCTCAGTAGAACGGATCCAACTTACGCATTGCGACTTGTGACAAGTCTTCGGGCTTAAGCCGCAGACTTTACTTTGAGACCTGCTTGACAGTTTCACCGTCAGAGAGAAGCATGAACACACAAGAACAACAAAACAGAAACAACACACAAATGCTAAGACTCCACGAAACACAACAAACAACACTAACAAAGAACGACATCACGCGAACACACAAAGCACTCACAAAGCTCTCAGTCACGCACAAACGCAAGAAACAGAAACAAACACTGAAAAAGCCACACAAATAACCAAACCAAGAAACACTTCAGTGCAACAAGGAAACACACAAACAACGACACACACAAGGCACACAAAAGATCCACATACAAGAACACGCAATCAGCTCAAACGGCCGAACAGAAACAAACACACGAAACACAAGAAATCACGAAGCACACGCGAAAACATAAAAACATCGCAAACACGCACAAAGAGAACCAATCACACAAAAACCACACAGGACACCAAGCACTCAGGAAACACACAAACGTACACGAACAACAGCAAGGAACGCACACAACAGAAACAACACACAAATGCACACACAAATACACACAAACCCACAAACACACACAATCGCGCACAACGCCTAAACAAACTCAAGGACACAGAAACCGCAAAAAACGCACGTCGAGCCAATACGGCCTACAAGCAGGAATGCACACAAAAATGTCACTACACACACAAACGTCACAGCGCGCACAGCTGCAGTCAAACGTAACAAACAACAACGAAGCTCACACAGGTCAACAAACAGACAAATTGGACTTACACACAAACATGATACACCCAGCGAGAGAGAGCATAACGCAACGAACGACACACAAACAAAAAACACGGACAAACAACACAAACGTTCAAACGGACAAAACAGAAACAAACACACAAAAAACCGAAATCCAATAAAAACAAACGTTCACATAAAATCATGCGCAAACAGGTCAATGGAAAAAAGGAAAAAACATACATCACACACCGAAAATGGAGAAAAAACACACGTTACATTCATCACCAAAGATGGTCAAGGAGACTTCACACTTCATTCATTAGACACGTTACAGTTGAGAAGGAGCGAGAGATCGTCGAAAGAGATCAGACTTCGGACTGGAGACGAGGGACAGGGACGAAGCTCCGTTGATCGTTTGAACCTTGAACTGTACAGTTACTTTATTAGTTTAATTTGCTTCTACTTCGCCTCTGTACAATATTCTTTTGCCGAGAGCGCCGAACATCGACACATCTGACTACTGAACGTAAGAAAATGTTTGTAAATTCCTCTTACTTAGTTCGTACACACAGTTCACACAAACACACAAAACACACACAAATACACACACACACTATCGCCCACAAACACACAAACAGGAACAAACACACAAACACACACAAACACAAACAAACACACACAAACACACACAAACGCACACAAACACAACAAACACACACAAACACAACACACAACACACAAACACACACAAACACACACAAACACAAACAGGAACAAACACAAAAACACACACACACACACACACACACACACACACACTTTGACTTTACACTTTAGACTTTGACTTTACACTTTACTTTCTTTGGACTTCGAGTTTGAGACATAGAGTTGAGAGTGAGAGAGAGAGAGAGAGAGAGAGAGAGAGAGAGAGAGAGAGAGAGATTTGACTTAAGACTTTTGAGTTTAGACTTTGGACTTTGGACTTTGGACTTTAGGCTTTAGGGAGAGAGACATTACGCTCTAACGGGAACGGACTTTAGGCTTTAGCCAAAGTCGAAATTCTAAAGGCGGGAACAGATGTCTAAACCAATCCTGTCAGACCCTTATTCCATTTTCGTCGTCATTTCCCTTTTCCGTTTCTTTTCACTCCGTCCGTTCTCGTCAAGAAGAGGAAAATCACTGCAACTAATAGTAAAATTAGGTAAAGTCATTTCAGGTCTGAATGCCAAATTCTGCGCATTTCCGCTCTCTCAGTCAGGAGTGAGTCACTTCCCGTCAATGCAATTTCAAATTGGCGCTCGATCGTCGTGGGAGCCAAATGGAGACGTCTCGGAAGCAATGATGACGTCAATATTTCTCAAGTAGGCTGCGTGATCATTGAGTTAAGATGAGGTGATGAGTTGGTGATGTGTGGATTGCGGGGCTAATGGGAATGGTGTGCATGTGTTTTTTATCCGTGTTGGAGGTGTGCTGCTCGGTCGCGACATAGGGCGACAAAAAACGGTGGTGTTGCTCGATCTAGTCGATTATGTCTTCAACAATTTCTGTTATAGGTAATAATCCCGCTTGTTTAATGTTATTTTTATTTGAAGATTAAAGTATACGAAGTAAGGGGACGACTGAGGTAATATTCAAACAAGTAGGATTTAAACTGTATCTTCACCTCTATTGTTAGAGTCTCACTTACGCTGAATCCACATTCCCACCTCACCAGTTTATTATAGAGGACTGGGGCAATTGTACACAAATGCTGACTTTATTCTCCTTGCGGGTAGTTCCTATACCCACAACCTTTCAGCTTTCATTCGGCAAGCTATAAAGTCTCAAAGGTGAAGTTCTCTTGAAAAATTGGAGGGCTTTCAGATGTGCTTTGGCATTTTTTATTGTTCGACGCTTTTGGCATCTTTTTTTTTTCACAACAGGAACTGAAGTGATGCAAGAAACATATCTACCTTCAACGTTTAAAGTAAGAAGGGAAGAGCAGCAACTCGTGTTCAGGATAGTTCGATTTCGGGTCCTTGCTCATGGGTATGTGATGCGTTTCGAAAGGTGTCTGTCTAAGTAATACGTTTCAGGTTCTGCTTTGCTGGCTGTGTTATTGGCCGGTTATTATGCCCAGAAATATGGATTACCTCCTCCACCTCCTAAAATAGCAGCAATTGATTTGGGTACTACCTTCTCATCGATTGGCATATATCAAGCAGTTACGGGTGCTACAGATATTGTGGGCGATGCGAAAGGAAAGAAGAGTATTCCAAGTGTTATTGCATTCTTGTAAGCTTTTCGCAATCGCCGTGTTTGTGTTATTTCGCTTTTTTAATGCGAATAACATTCCTTTTAATGCGGGATATTTTGGTTTTCCAGGTGAGGTAATTCAGAGTTGCATTTACTGGAAGTGTCGATATTCGCAAAATTTGCAAGCAGAGTGCAGGAATAGAGGGATTTACAGGCTCCCGATTGTGGAACGTTCTTCAGCTGTCTAATTTTCTATCGTTTGGGTATTTTTTGTTCGAATATGTGGGAAGACTTGAAGAATGCTAATAAATTCACACAATATGCGCCTAAGAAACTTTATGTGAGATTTGCATCTAGGAATTTTTCAAGTTGGTTATGTTCTAGCAACCTCTTATTAATAAATCGAATAGTTTCTATTCATTATTCGAAAATACTTCAAATATTGAAGTTTAATTAGCGTCGTTGATTTATTTCTTTTATAATGATGAGTTTGTCGGAAATCCCTCCCATTACCATCGCGATTTTTCAGTGAAAAAATACCATAGCCCAAACATTTATACTTTAAAGTAATGTTCTTTTCTTGTTTTCAGGCCAAACGGTACAATATTGGTGGGATCGGCGGCTGCTGAGCAGCAAGAGGGGAACCCTCTGCGAACAGTTTACGATGCGAAGAGGTTTATAGGACGCACTTTCGAAGAAGATGATCCTCAGTTTGAGGTTGGTGGTTTAGTTGTTATGGAACTTTGCTCTCTGAGGTACGATAAGGGGAACCCGCAGTCTGCTCGCCCAAATATCCAGAATCGCGACTCTGATATACATATAGTGCATGCGTAGTAATGTTATCTGATGTTGTCGGAGATCTTGCCTTCGACTAGTATTAACGAAGTGTTGTAGTTATTGTGTGTGGAATATGTCAGCAGTTATGATGCTGAAATTGTTGATATTCCACTACGGTGATGCACAACTTTGTTTATACATTGTACTTGAAACAAATCAAAAAAACAATTTAAGTAAATTAGTGTTGTTCCACTTACTTTTAATGCAGTTAGTTGAACGACGAGACATGCTTTTGTAGGTTAGCAGAAATACACGCTGAGATGTGGTGGTCAGATCTCACCTTCAGCGTTGCCTCTGATCGTTGTCTGAAGTTCTGGTTGAATGAGTTAAAGCTGTGAAATGCCTCGAAATGAGCTATTCCGGGTGACATAATCCAGCCTCTAGCGACGATTCTGACGTGTGATATTTGGTAGTTGCTCTGATGTAGGCGATGAAGAAATTACTGTTAAAGACAGAGCGCGGAAATGAGAGAGAGCAAATATGTTGATGGTCCCCCCTCACTCTGTGTAGCTGTTGCTTGGTCTGTCTCATTTATGTGCTGGGTTTATTGTTTGTAGGATTGCTGCATACTGAATAAATTCGTGGCGCGCGGGGATGACGGCTTCGTACTGTAAATTGTCGGTACATTTCCCCTAGTCGGCGTCGTATAGATGATAAAGCCCTACATTGCAATAATTTCACTGAGGAATTTGTTGCGGCGACATGCCTTTCATTTTCTCTGCTTATGCGATTTCCTGCAACTATTTTTTTGTAGTGTTGAGATGCTTTATGTTTAATGCCACGAAACTTCCCTTTTCAGATGGATAGAAAGAGGTATCCATTTTCAATAAAACTCAATCAGAGCGGTGCAGCCTATTTTGAAATCCCTCTCAATAGCGGGATCAGGTTTGTTCGCTTTTGGGGTCTACCTTCATTCATATTTCCTCACATTACTAGTACTTGCAGCATTTGCGTCACGGGGAGGGAGACCTCAAGTTTTTTTCATGGTACTAATATCAGTGAGGGGATATGTGAGATGTAATTTCTTGGAGGTAGTTCTCGTGTTTAATCGTCTTATAGCAATGTTTGGTCGATATGCGTCCTCCGTGATAGGTTAATTATATCTTTTATTTGAGCTCTTCTCTCAGAACTTGAGGGTTAGTGGATGGATCTCTGTCCACACGAAGAGAGAATTTTGCTGCCACCAAATGAAGCTGTTTAATCGAAACAGTGAAGTACACGCTTGCGAATATCTGTGACGTGCCTGACCTCTTGATCAGTACTGATGCACTCTTCAGTCTCACTGTGGAGGTGATGTCTCTGTTTAGAGACACCACACTTTCAGAAAGTTCTTATATCTCCTGCATTGCAGGTTTCGGATCGAACTATAGGAATATTTATTGTACATTTCGAGGGTGTAAAACTGTATCGGTGATTTACCACCGGATGAGCCAAATGGATTTTTGTTTGCTTAACCACCTCAATCTTTTCTCCTTCTGGCAGAAGAAACGATACTTCTCATTAGGAGGTTTCAGTCAGTGGTCCATGACTAGGTTAATTACATTGCAGGAAGATAACACCTGAAGAAGTAGGTGGTATAATAATTGCTTATTTGCGGAAGTTGGCCGAAGTGAAGTATCGGGTACCCATAAAGCAAGCTGTTATTTCGGTTCCGGCTGAATTCGGTGAAATTCAACGAAATGCCACCCGTTTAGCAGCTGAAGCGGCTGGTGGGTTTGCGCTGTTTATATTCAATAGTTTTTTGTTTATTTTCTTTAACTAGTTTAAAGTCTTCAGAGTTATGATTCATTTTGTGTATGTTATGAAGTGGAAGATTCATTTACATTTCGTTTATGTTTGTGAATCTTAAGTGATGTCAGTTTGTTTTGAGGTATGGAGGTGAGACGCATCATAAGTGAACCAACGGCAGCTGCATTGGCATATGGGCTGCATAAAAAGAAGGGAGTCGAATATATCCTCGTCGTCGATTTAGGTATTTGTCTCGTTTTTATTAGAACATTTTCCGAGGTATATTTGAGTCATATTCCGTGCAGGGTTAGCATAATAATTCTATTCGATTGTCGACATCACTGTTCCACTTTCGAGGTTTTGCCGAGCGTGCTTTGACTTTCTCACGATCTTTTTTCAAAGAAATATTAAAACAGCAGATTTTTCACTTATGTGACATTTTCTTATAAGAACGGTCGACCGATGTTTTTTTACGACTTGATGGGAGGGGAGAGAGGCTATGAAAATGTAATATTGATTAGATGGGTGTCCGTTCATCTGTTACAGTACTTGGAAAATATCACTCATTGCTATGAGATGAGTGTGGTAGAGGAAAATTGTTTGATTACATAGCAGGATCAAAAATAATACAAGGAGGACGGGAAAATGGGTGTAAACGCCCATTCTTTGGTAGTAACTGGGTACTGCTTATATATGTTTGCAGGCACTTCTCATGTCGTGATTCTTTGAGTTTTTTAAGTTAGACACCTTAACATGAGTTCTGCGTGATGTTAACATCAAGTGAATTTCACGTTGATAATTTCACTAAGGTTTTGAAAGCTATTAGGACGCATAAGTTGTGGATTGGCGTTGAAGAGCGAATCTCCCATTTTTCGTGGAAACAGCGGTTAATGGTGTCGTTTTAAAAAATTTCATCTGGCTTGATTCTCCGTCACATTGTAGTATTTCGGATGGGCAGATGGCTGTCAGTTTATGAGAACCACTTTTGCACAGAGGAAATACGGGTTTTTGCATAAGGCAGCGTTTGACCTGTCTTTCTTTGTCTGTTGTTAGAGGTACGGGTGGCAGACAATATTGGAAGGATGTTTGAAATTTTGATGCTTTGAGGGATGAATTGCTTTCAGGAGGAGGTACATTGGACGTGTCATTGTTGTGGTTGCAAGGAAGTGTTTTTGTCACTCTCGCAATGGCTGGCAATAACCGTCTTGGTGGACAGGACTTCAACGATCGCGTACAAAAACATATTATCGAAGTAATCTTGCGCATAGTCTATGTTGATATTTCTTTGCACGGAATATGTAGTGAAGTCCGCGATATCTGAGAAATTCGCGATTAGCGTAGATTAGGGACTCCAGCCGAAAGGTTCTTTAACAGTGCGCAAAACCTCTAGTGGGCAGTAAATAGAGCGAGTTCAATGCAAGGAGAGGTGAGAAAAAGTCGGGTGACGTTTAGTTTCAGCTGTTAAGCCTCCAAAGTTTCCCACTTTACTCTCAATTCGGCCGCCTGTCTTCCATTTAACCCTATATCTATGAAAGTGAACGGTGAACGTGATCCTCATTCGCGGATTTCCGATTGTAGTAGTTTTCCAGATCTTTTTATTTGAAAATTTGCTTAAACCATTTTCATGCACTAATGAGGCTTCTGAATTTTGAAATCTCGAGCTGTAGCTAGGGTTTTTATGGCAATGGCTGCGCATCATCCAGAGCTTGCTTTTTCACGGCGTTTTTGTTTTTTGCAAGGTGCAGAACTTGTCCTTTTTTTCGTCTAGAGCGAGTGTCTGTTTTCATAGTCTGGTACCTCAGCGATCGTCCTCTCAAGTACTTTGAAAGGCGAATTTCCTCTTTCTCCAATAACTCTTAGCAGCAGGCTGATATTTCAGAAGATCTCAGAGAGTTTCGGTTCGCGCTTGGAGGATAAGGAAGATATTCAGCAATTACGGATGGCTATCGAAACGGCAAAAATTCAGTTAACGACCTTCCCATCAACCGATATTGACCTGAATCTGCGGTCGTTGGGTAGATTCCGATATAGAGTATGTTAAAGGATGTTTTGTCCATTTTACTGCTATGAAGAAAGCTATATAATTGAGAAGTTGAGAGGCGATGAAGCATGAGTCACAGTTGTCAACTGGATAGCTGAAACCTCATACTTTACAGCAGCCATGCATCTTTTCACCTCGTCGCTTTCTCGCGCGCCTTTTCCTCCTCAAACGTTGTATAGTAGTCAGCTTTAATGGCAGCATCGTTACTTTTTGAGTGTTTTTTAGACTAGATGAGGTCTTAAGTTGACGTTTGTGAAGTATTTGAGGTCTTTTCAAGGGAATTTGATTTCGCTGTTTTCAAGTTATTTGAAAGCTGGTAATCATTGTCAGCCATCCTCTGTGTGGCGGTCTGACTGAAGCTTTGATGTTATCGGGACCCTATTAAGTATTTGAATGCGATCGCCACTCTTTCTAGGCCCATATGAGTCAAGTAACAAAGTTTAGTTGAAGTACGTGAAGGGGATGGGAACGAAAAGTTTCGAGAATTTGAAAGCAGTTTTGGAATTATAGAACTTCGCCAACGGCACAGGTTTTGTTGCTCAGGTCAACTTTGTCGATCGAAGATCTTTTTAAATGAAAGGGAGTTTGAAATTGATTTCTCTGGAATTCATATTTACGATATAATGTAGGGTTATTGCAGCTTACACGATCGGAGTTCGAATTGCTCAATGAGGATCTTTTCGAGAGTGTTGTGGACCCGATTGAAGCAGCGCTTGCTGATGCGGATATTGGCCCGGGAGATGTCGATGAAATTGTGCTCGTTGGCGGATCGACGCGTATTCCACGCGTTCGGCGCGTTGTTGGTAGTTACTTCGGGTTAGTTCTGTGAATTGGAATATGTTTAAAAAGTTGTGACCAGTTTGATTGAAATCGAGCCACCATTGAGCTTTCCGAATGGAGATATAGATATGATCACATTTTCAGACAGATTTGACTGTGGAAGGTGGGGAATGTTTTCAGATAAAGAGTGTATAATTTTTCATGATTCATTCTTATCTGATGAATATATCATCGTCATATGCTATCTAGTCTCCGAAAGGTTTGGTTAAATCGACGAGACGGATCATTCAGTCATTTAGAAGCAGCAGAGGGATCTTTTGCGTTATGGAAGTATCTGAACGGTCATTTTTTTTCAGATTCTCATTTGCGTAATACCGTCCTATAATTGCAGTACTCGTCTCCACTTCCCTTTCCTCTTCACATTCGTCTCAACTTCTTTTCCAGTTGCGAAATCATTATTATATACCGGTGACCTGATAGTTTTCTGCTGAATAGTAGAACCTGTTCGGTGTCGATTCTGCTGGATAGGGCAAGTTGTTGAGAAAGAAACCATTTAACGAAGGTGCTCCTCATGAACACGTTGAAAGAAGAGAGGCTGGACTAGTGGGCTGCCGAGGCTTGTCGTCCCTTATATGGAGTTGTTTTTCATCTCAGTCTTTTTTGGTTCATTTATGATGTTTATTTATTGGTAATTTTCAGAAAGGCAGCTAATCACGGCATCGATCCAGAATTAGCGGTTGTGACAGGTGCTTCAGTGCAAGCTGGAGTGATTGGAGGTGGATGGCCCCTTCAGGTATTTTGTTATATTTTCGTATTGATTATTTTTTTATCCAGAGGAGGGTTTTTATGCAGTTTTAGAAATAAGCGAATTATTATGTTTTAATCAAAAGCAAGATGATATTGCAGGTGGCTGCAATGGAGTTGCCGTCACAACGACGTAAACATCACGTTTATACACGAGGCAAAAAGATGAATATGATTTCTGAACTTCCTAATGATTAACGGTCGATTCGGCTGTATGTCAAATGAACGATGGTCAATCTTTTGATTGTTCCGCAGTGAGTTGCATATCATTCAGCGAATTCAGTTTATCTGAGTTTCGCCGCATTAAAGCGGTTTGATGAACGGAAAGCTTTTATTCGTACTGTCCATGAGCCTCACTATTTTCTCATAGCTATATGTGCACTCAGGTCGAGGTATGTTTTTGGCTTCAATGGGCCTTTAGTGATATTTCTCAGTATTATGCTCCAGTTTGAACTCCACTCACATTGTGTTAAAAAGTGTTCTCGTCGTAATATGTTGATGAAGTAAAGCATTATTGTTGATAGCACTGATAAGGGGATGTTCGTTTGTTGAGACTGTTAGGGCTGAGAGACTTCCTTATAGACTGTAAAGTGTAAGTACTTTTTTCAGTAATATGTCACGCTGATGCATTGAGTGTTGCCCAGTTGGCACCAGCATACTCCGTAGCATTTAAGGCAGTTGGATGCAGTAGTGATCGGTAATGATTGCAAAAAAGTAAGGAAAAACACTCGTATTAAAAGACCCGAAGGTGTGAGAAAAGCGCAGTGTTAGGTTGTTTTCGATTTACGTGATGAAATAACTGAGGTATTTGTTCGCTTCGTGTCGGTTTCTTTACATTCGTTGTTAACGTTTCACGAGATCGATTTGTTTTTCTTGTTGTGATGGATTTTTGCTTCCTTCATTATGTTCTGATTCGATGAAATCGTGTCCCAATTTCTACCTGCTCAGATATGCCTGTTCGGTTGTAGTATTTTCTCATTGATTAGTTGGTGGAAGTGCGATTGAATCAGAGCATGATACTGGGATGGTTTCTTCGGTTTTTTATAGTGGTCTTCATTCAGGTGTGAACTAGACTGGACCTGACGGGGCTTATGCTGACTTTTACTTAAATATTAGCTTCTAATGAACTGATCTTGTAATGAATAGTTCAATTGTGTTATTTTGTAACATCTATTTGCAGGTTGAAGAGAGGAATGATGGATGGTCTTTTGTGAAATCAAGTAGCCTGATCTGTCACTGCTAAAATTTCGTAGTGACCATGCGTATATGTAATTTCTTTTTTCAGGTGTAGAATTTATTCCTGTTCGTTCCAGGTGATCTTTGATCAGTTTGTTGAATTCGCATATCAAGTGTATTTCGGGTGTTGAAGTCATATGTGTGAATATTCTTTTATTTTATAAAAAACTAATTGTGAATACTACTCTTATCAATATGTAATTGTGATGTATCGCTTATCATTCTGTATGAAAACGCCTTATTTGGTATCGGAGAGAGGAGTTCGCAGGTGAACGAAGGCTTCGATTTGACCATTGGTCATTTTTGCCACTCGGATGCGTATTGCTTTGCTCCTTTCGTGCC
Organism: Parascaris univalens; assembly: GCA_037576465.1. Taxonomy (NCBI): domain Eukaryota; kingdom Metazoa; phylum Nematoda; class Chromadorea; order Rhabditida; family Ascarididae; genus Parascaris; species Parascaris univalens. The sequence goes on along the minus strand of CM075173.1, from coordinate 198,702,710 downwards.
GATCGGCGCTGATATATCGGAATATTCTTTTATTTATTTCAAATTTCGATCGCTGTGATATGTGGAAAGGCGTTTTGTCGCAGATGTGATCAGATGAAATCATTTAATGTGTGTAGTTGTACATCATTTCCATGCTATCGTCCTATTTGATTGTTGCCACTCATGCATAAATCCCTAATTTGGGTCGCCACGTGCTGCATAGGGTCTCATAATTTGTTCTTTTAAGTCTAATTCATTAACTTTGAATTGTTATTCGGTCACGTCAAGAACGTTGCCGTAACGTGCTTGTTATCGGAGGTTGATAACAGAAGATAGGAAAAGATTTGAGGCTTGTGAAGATCACAAAATTAAGTAAATTAATAATTGTTCCCTACAAAATACTTCAATTTCGTTTCATCGCTGGGGGTGCTCCGTATAGTAAGCGGGATTTCTCCCGCTATCATTCACACAGAACGACTTACTATTCGTTAGTGGAACATGATTGGTGGATATAATGCCTCTTTTGCAAGACATTTCTAGATCCCTCGATGGTGATAAGTGGTTGAGAAAGCTTGCATAGAGGGTGCTTTTACTTTGTGCAAACTTCACAATGAGCGTTCACGGGAGAGGAGAGGATAAAGGTGGATGGTTATCAATCCAAGAAAAATTGTCCCGAAGTATATCTTTGGAAGCACTATATTCCCGGACTTTGGGTATTTTTATAATGTCAGAGTTGTCGGTAGATTTTTGAATTAGAAGAATTTAAATCCAATTTTACTATAACTGAAAGTGGTAGTGGGAGGAGCGAGGGGAAATGACTGAAAGCGCTTATGTTTTCTGGAAGCGATGTATGTCAGAGTGGGGGATGGTGGAAAGGAAGGGTCTCATAAGCGAGGAAGTAGGGTATATGGGTAGCTTAAAAAGCAGTTGTATTTTTCGGTTCATTTTCTAACATTTTGTATTTTTCTCTAAAATTTCGCTAACAAGGAAATATCCCATCTTGTGCTGTCAGAATGACGACTAATAAGGTGATGGAGTAATTTGATAAGTATTGATGAATGTTCGTTATAGGGTATATCTGCGATCACATAAGTCATTAAATCATGTGGTGTAACGTGTTGCCGCTTGATATGATATTGTCCTTTGAACTGAGGTAATTGACTGTATTTGGAAAAGCGTTTCTTTTTCATGGGTCCTTTGAAAATCTCTCTTTTGTAGGTCCTTTGAAAAGCTTTCTTTGTGGTGTCAGCTTGTGCCACACGCAGCGCAGATGTCTTATTCATATTGTTCTTTTGGTTTATTATAAACATATATTATTATAAACATATATTTATGAGAAGTGAGTATTGCCATAGGAGTGGTAGAAACCTCAAAGGAAAGGCTCACTGAAGGATGCGATCAGTTTATGCTGTCGAGGTGGGAAGAGGTGAAAGGGAAGCGATTAGAGGGATGCTTGCGATGGGGAATTTTCCTCTCCTACGATAAATTGCATTTCTTATTTATCGCAAATGCAGTGCAATTGTGCTGTTATTTCGGTGGAACAGAATTCGTTTTCGCTTCTCTATTGTTTGTTGTTTATTTCTGTTGAATTTGCAACATTTCAGATATATTTCGGTTGATTTTCTTCTTTTCTTTTCAATAAACTTTCTGAGAATAATTCTTTTCGCTTCTTTGTTTGGTTCCCTCCGCTCATATATATTTAATGAGTTGAGAAGTGAGTTTTCTTTTATTTTCCAAATTCGTCGATCATTTCGAATATATTAAAATCGGCTGAAATTGAAGCTGAGGGGGTTAAAGACTTTCCATTTTTTTTATAATTAACGTAGAATTTTTGATATTTGAAGAGAAATTGCCGATTGCTGTGGATATTTAAGGGTCCGTGGTGTTATTATTGAAAGAATTCTTCGGTTTTTTTTGCAGCAGATACCTGAATGGTCGCTGGGAGGGCGGTTATATTGATTGGATTGAAACGACTGAACGTTGCTTCATCGGTTTTTTAGGCTTTCAAGGTTTTTTGAGTGAATTGTGGTTCATCTTGCTGTGAAGTGGTTGTCCTGATTACTAGTGGAATGTCCAGAATTTTCTATAGTTGCTGGCTGCGATGATCCAAGGGAGTGAGTGGATTTAAGGAAAATTCCTAATTTTCAGGGGTGAATTAATGTTTCTTGACTAACTTCAAATGTTGTCTTCATGAAGAAGGGACAAGAATCTTGTGGTAATTCACGGAGACTTGGAAAGTTAAAGGTTTCTTTTCCGGTTCAGATGTGGAGTGGAGGAGCTTCAACGCCAACAGCTGCAGCTGTCCCAACTTATCAACGCATTAGTGGTAATAAAAAATGTTGGCAATGAAAGTGAATGGTAAATTCGGTGATTGGAGTGTTTTGAGTCGTTTTATTCTCATTTATTCATAAGAACCATGATTGGACGACTAGGTTCTGAAGTTTTTTTTATTAAAGGAATCCGCAATGGATAGCCACGCTTGTGGAAGTTCGGATGGCGCAGTTATGTTGACGAAGGAAACCGCCGAGGTGCCACAGTTGCCTCAGAAAAAATTTTATCGGCAGCGAGCGCATGCAAATCCGATGTCCGATCATGATCTGGAATATCCAATCTCACCAGCCCAGTTGGTGGCTTTAAGAGTTTTTGAATTTCATTTTCATAGTATAGTATCTGGAGGGAATTCCTGGAATCTACTGCTTTTTCTTAACACTTTTGCACTCAAATCGATACTTTATTATGCGTAATGATTTTTAAATGCATCAGTGAAGCAGCTGTGGCCAGAATGCAAGACGTGTTTTGGAGCGTGGTCAAGCCTGTGGCACCAGATTGGTTGGTATAACCTCATTCACGGGACTTTTTATTAGTGAATACAAGTTAACTGCTGTGCGCTAACTCAGCAGAACGATAGAAGAAACTATGCAGTCGGAGTCCTCAGATGTGATATTTAAGTTGTTAGTCCCGCTCGATTCCTGCAATCCATAATTGCTTTCAACTTGAAAAATTGCGAATTTCTTTATGCGATTATTTTTTAGTGTGGATTGGAGCAGATATTATGGTGACTATGTGGATGGTCGGCAGGTGGATTTTGTGGATGTTGGATGTGGTTATGGTGGCCTGTTGATAAAACTCTCTCCGTTATACCCTGAGTGCTTAATTCTTGGATTAGAAATTCGAGTCAAGGTATGTCACATTCATTGTTTGGGGTAGTCAGCCTCGATTAGAGAGTAGCTGACTTTTTGATGAGTCGAAAAAGTACAGTATGTGTGAAGGATTGCTGAGTACCGCAGAAGAAGCATGTTGTGCTTCTTTTACTAGGAATACCTGCTCAATAAAAAGAGGGAAGAACGAGGAATAATCGTGAATAAAAGCGGGAATGCTAGCTAATTGGGGTTCTCGATTGGCCTATTTTCCTTTATCGTCTCCTGTCCTCACCCACTTTCATCGTCCCCTTTTTCCTACTCCATCGATATACGGGCATGTTATATTTGTGGCAATGCGTTTGTAATTTGATTTGAACATGCGCTTTGGTGCTTTTAGTATTATTCACATATAGTGCTTCTAACTTTGAAGTGCTGTTCGAAGTATCGCTTTATCATTGATTCGGCTGAGGTAATGAAAGGAGCATAGAAAGGATCGCCACTTTATTTCGTTTCATTTTTCTCTCTCTAAGTTGACTGTGCATCTCTTTTTGTGGCAGAAGGAATCATTGATTCTCTGTCAATCTGAACTTTAAATTCATCCTCATCGGTCGTCGGAAGCGGGATAAAAGAATAGGATCCACTTCAAAGAATAGCATCCAGGTTTAATTTTTTCATTTTTCATTCGCTTACATTGCAGCTTTATGAATGCTTGCCTTCTTATTTTTTGTGCTGTTAGGCTCTTTGTGTTTTCCCGTTGTCAGAAATTGAAACGAGTAATGAAGCAAATAAACAAAATGCTAAGATAATGTTCCGTTGAATATATATGATGTGATTGTAGGTAAGCGATTTTGTGCAGGATAAAATCAAAGCACTTCGAATACGTGAGCCAGGTAACTATAGAAATGTGGCATGCTTACGCACGAATGCAATGAAATATTTGCCCAATTACTTCGACCGTCATCAGCTCTCGAAGATTTTCTTCCTCTATCCGGATCCGCACTTCAAAAAGGCGAAGCACAAATGGCGGATTATAACGCCAGCGCTTATTGCCGAATACGCTTTTGTGCTTAAGCCGGGAGGTAAACTTGTTCATTTAATTTGTTGTCTTTTTTAATCCTAGTAGTGAGTAGTTGAGAAAATTGTAATTTATAGTATGGGTTCTCGTTTGAAATGTTGCTTCCATTTTGAAAACAAATTTTTTTCCGGTGCTAGCTGTATTCCGTTGAATGCGTCCCTTTTTGAATGTATTATTCTGAAGCAGTTTGAATAGGTCAGTATAAGGGTTTTGCTTTATTTGCAGATTGGATTTCAACTTGACTCTCTACCCTTCCTTTTCCCCTCCCGCGGTCGTTCATAAGTTCCAATTTCGGCTTCTGAAGTGGCCTAAATTCTCCTCTTTAGTGATGTGGCAGTGGGCAAGAGGATAGTGATTGTGGCTGTCCTCACACAGAATTTGAAGTCAAAGGTTTTCGTTCTCATTTATTCGTTGCAGTCTTTTAAAAAATCTCATGCAATTGCCCATTCGACTCTTCTGAGTTGCGTTTCCAGATTTTCCGAATTTTTCATGCAGAAAATAGTATTTTTAATGATGGTTCTTTTCTCGTCGAATTTGCAACGTTTAGTCCAGTTCGGTTTCCTTGCTTGTTGACAAACGTTTGCAATCGCCAGCGTACCCGCGATAGTGCGAATTTGCACGAACGTAAGAGATAAGTCCGCTTTGTTGTTTCTGAGGTATCGCAACTGAGAAATCTTCTAGTGGGACTGAGAGGGAAGAAGAGAATATCCTTGACTTCTTTCAGATTGACGGAGATGTTGAGCCACGCCATTTATTAATTACGTCATTAATTGAGTCATTACGAAGTGTTTTGTTCACGTCAATTTGATTACAGGGCTTATATATACGATTACCGACGTTGAGGAGCTACATTTATGGATGACGAAACATCTCAGTGAACATCCTCTATTCAGGCGATTATCGAGTGAGGAAATGAAAAACGATCAGGTTGTAGAGCTGCTTTATGATAGTACAGAAGAGGGCAGAAGGTGACAAGGAACGAAGGATCGAAATGGCCGGCAGTATTTGTTAGGCTTCCGGATCCGGATTGGCCCCAATAATCGTTAATTTCTACGAGGAGGTGTTATATATTAGTTTGATTTATTTGCTGTTCGATGTTTTGTGTTCATGGGTACAATATGGATTGACAAGTATGCTTTTTGCTCAGTTGTCTCCTGTCTGTTAGATTGCAAGAGTTCCATCGTTTCTAAGATAATGTTAATGCAGCATGCAAACCTTGTGTACCTTGAGAGGTGCACAGGCATGATGTTTTTATTGCACTAACGAACTTAATTATAGCAAATTGAAGGTGCTGAAGTATTCGAGAGCACCACTCATGTTCGAGTGAAATTCCCTCCGCCTGTACAATACAACGCTGTTCAGTAAGTATTTTTATTTAGTTGCCAGGTGTCGTCACTCTGATTTGTGACATATGAGTTCGACATCTGGATGTTTACCTGGATTACACTAGTTCACCTGGATGTTTCTGATGATGTTTGTTTTGTGTTTCTGTTGAAAAGGTTTTTTTCTTCGACGTTTCTCAATATTTATAGCGAAAGTAGGGATAGAAGTCAGTTTGTTGTAGTGTTTCGTCGATGATCTGTACGTTGTATTAATTGCATCATCGCATGAGGCGATTTTTGTTTGCAGTTGCATATATAAGAATGACGGTTTTGCTTTTGACTTTGTTACTCCGAATATATATCATAAGAAATATCTGTTTGGCAGTGCGGTCATGGTGATTACCCTTCTTTAATTGCTTCGTTTCTTGAGAACCATTATGCTTTTGTCGTTATTTTTATTGTTTATAATAGTTGATTTTTTAATTGTTCAGAAATTAGCAAAGTTCCATTTATGGTGCAAATTCTGAGTATTATGAGGGAAGGGGAGGGGAGGGAGGGAAGGAGTGGAATGAGTTTATTTCTGACAGCTTAATATAAAGTGGTTTTATAGTTTATTGCAAGCTTATAGATAAATGATTAAATATTTCTAATATTTATCTAAAAAATTGCTTTCGGAAAAAAACCTATAAGATATAATTTTTATATGAATGATTTGCGGGAGCTCCTCTGATAAAGCTGATATAGTTGAACGGGTCGTGCTGATAGTGGATTTGAAAATTCATCTGAAATTAAGTGATATTAAGGGAGGTTTGCTCTTCTTCACTGCTTCAAATGTATGGCTGATCGATATTGAGTGATAATGAAAGATGAGCGATCCGTTGATCGCATCCGTTGATTTGGAAGTAATAGACAGTTAGTAATAATTGATATGAGTAGCGTCATTTTATATTGGCATCAGTAGTTACCCCTCTGCGATGTCCTCGATAATGGCGAGTGTCCAGCCTCATGAATGATTGAAATGTTCTCTTACAAAAGTATCGTTTCATATTATTTGGAAAATCCTCAAAATATTTTAATGCAAAAATGGCTAAACAGTTTTTTTTTTGTTTATTTTTTAATTATTGTTGCAAATTTTTTTTATTGATATTATTATTTTATTAAGATTAAATTAGAAATAAGAAATTTTACAATTTTTGTGAGCGTTTTCATTCGATGGAGTTTTTTCTCCTCTTTAATATCGGTTATCACTTTCGTTTAAAATGATCACAGCATAGAAAGATGCCATCATTAAGGTATATCCGAATTAATGGAAGGATACTAATTGAGTTGATTTGATGAAATTCGTCGTTATTGAAGGTTGAAAGAGAGGGGTGGAGGTGAAGGGAGTGACTGCTCAAGTAACGACGCGAGGTTGCTGCATCTTGTTTATGGGTTGAGCACACTCATGTGGTAGCATCAGCCGAGTTGCTGCGAACGTTGCAGCACGTTTGGAACCCTCAGCTCTCGTTGTGTTCTCTCTTTACTTCCTATTTCTGATAAGTGTATATCGTTTCGATGTTAGATAAATACCTTGATCACCTTTTCTTCTTAGGAACTGCTGCATTTAACTTCCAATTAGCGTTTGAAAGTGGTTCAAAAAATCTCTTTAGGCGAGAAGAGGTGGGGAAAGGGCCAGGGTAAGGCATATTTCCCAATGTTTTCCTAATCTAATGATTGCGAGTAAAAGTCAGAGTTCATGCATGATTCATCGAAGACTAAGGAGAACCAACTCTGCAGCAGGAGACGTCAGCTTCAAGATGAACCATTTTGTAGCCATCCTCATCCATTATTGTTTTCCTCTTAAATTTTATCGCAGTTCTCCGATTTGCTGTAAAATTTGTGTATACTCAAATTCCATTTTCTAAGGAGGCATTACCTCATAAACCGTTTTTTAAAAGAATATCTTATCTAGAATAACAATAAAAGATATCTTGTCTAGAGCAGCCATCTTCTAAGAGGACCGAGGTAGGCTTTTGGATTCTAAATTGCAGGTGGAAGAATGTGGATGTATTCTCTTTGTGCGGAAAAGGGCATTCTGAAAATATCAATGACCCATTTAATATGATTGGAGGGGAAGGAATTTGGTTATTTCATTTTTGTAGGCAAAGAAATGTGCCAACTTATACGAAATATCCCTATGAGGTGACGTAGGTAATGTTCGGAGATGGAAATTGTGCGACTTCATTTTTGCCCCGCGAATAATTAATCAAATTTTCAGCGGCGTTATTCACATATGTAGTGGATGTGATATCGAACCTGTTGGCTCGCCATAGTTTTATGTTTTAATTGCCGTTTCGATGTATTTCGCGTCATCTTTTCTGAGTTTAATGTGTTTTTGCAAACGAGGTGATGCGTGGGTTTCGCTCCATCAGCTCAGGTTCCAGCCTAAGATTGCCTAAACTGCAGCATTTTTGATCCTTTTATGCAAATATTCTTATTTCATGAACTCTGGTGATTCGAAAGGTATCGTCTGATGTCTGAAGTTTTTACTTCCGAAGCTAACTGGTTTTTAACCCTCTGATATGCTGAACTGACCGATGACCAATGGTGTATTTGGATCGGCCGACCTTGATGAGCGAAGAGGCCGAGGTCTTTTATTTGCGGGATAAGAAATGAGGCTGGAGTTCGTTTAGATTCGTTGGTATGTCAAAAATGGATTATAATTTTTCAGATTTATTCGGATTCTCTAAAATGGCCGCTGCACAAGTGGACTGCCCGACAAGTGGTGAGTCGTTTTCCTCATTCATTTCTCTGTTATTTTATTGGTAAAATTACTGACTGTAAACCTATTATATTTGAAATATTATAGGAGTATTGTTATTGCTGCAATTTAGACCGATTTTTTAAGGTTCAAAATTCCCTAATAATATGGAGAAATGAATGCTATGGATGCTTTATTATATTTATTATCTGTCGAGAGGATTCTCGAATTATTTGAAGAAGGAACACAGCACCTATGCAGCCTGCAATTTCCTCCATGCCTACAGTTTGATCATCGCTTATTTAAAACTGCTAGAGACGTAATATTTGTTTATGTTATACCAGTATTTTGTATAAGTCATATGCATGGTCTGATATTGCAATTTCATTTAGAGACTGGTCAAGAGAGGGCTTTATTTGGAAGGTTTTAGTTAAACAATGCTGAGATTGTGGTACTTTTATGATAGATGTGCCTTATATCGATGGAACACAAAGTATATTTTGTAACAAATATAGTTGAAATTCAGTGCACTTTTCACTTATTCGTTTCATTTTATCCATATTTCCGACTTATTTATTCAGTTGGATTTGTCTATTCTCGTCGTAATATGCTTATGGAAATGCCGTCTTAGTATTCATAAATGAATTGCAAGCTTAGAGAGGGAATTCTTAGATCTTTGAAATAATGATAGAAGGTAGATTGAAGTTAAGCGTTTGATAAGAGAAGTCACGTCATAGGAACGTCCCCAGTCTTTAAAAAACGCCATGCAAACATTTTTACGGCTCATATAGACGCAGTTTTGATCAACTACAGTCTTCGAATTGAGGCAAACCTAACGACTTTCTTCGTTATTTGCAGAGATATGTTTGTATTATATTAATGGAGAAAGCTAATATCATAAAGTATATGCATAAATTGCGATGTGCTTTATGTTTCTATCGAAGTTGATGTTTTGCATCTTCTTTTGCAGTCAAGTAAGAGTCAAATTATGAGTCTAAAGGATCCGAAAGGAGCAAAGAATGCGAGATCGGAGGCACTAGAATATGGAGATGCAGACATTTAGCACTTGTAAAGTCAGCAGTTATTTGAAGTAACAATCGTTATGTGGTGGTAGGGATCCACATTTAGTATACCCTAGACAGGCAACGTTGCCTAAGCCTCCTCACTAAGTGGCAAAGAATTATTGAGAAACGCAACATGAGGTGCATCGCAGCTTAAAGGTGAGAGAGGAGAATATGAGGGAAATGCGTTCGACCTAATTTTTGAGTATTTTAAATTAAAATTTAAGCCATAATGAATCATTTTTATTTTTGAACTCCTAAGAGGTAACTCTTCATTTCTGTTTGTGAGCAGTTTCTGGTGTAAATCAATGCAGTATGACGTTGTTGCTAATCTTTCGAAGAGTCCGAGCAAAAAAGTTATGTACTCTCTTCGTTCGTTGCTCTCTTTGAACGACCAACTATTTCAGCACAGTATAGTACATTGACACAACAGGTGTATGCATAGGGCTGAGAGGTGATTGCGAATGGCATTGGTGGAGTTTTATTGCTGCACTATTGGTGTGCCCAGAAGAGTCATGAAAGGACGTTGCCCTCGAGCCTTCTTTCTCTCTAAAATAATTCACTTTTTACTTGATGGGAAGTGAAACTAAACGAATGTAAATCGAATGCCGTACTCTACCAGAACTATGCGTAACCCTCCCCTCTTTTCCGAATCACAGATTATTTTATACTTTCTTCACCTAAGATCTCCGGATTATTTGAAGAGAAAGCAGGGATCAACGTTTGCATGGTTTGATGGGAATTTAAGTGAAAAATCCTTGGGAGTGATTTTTACCCCATCAATTCACGGATAACTCACTAACCACTCTGATCTTAACCATAAAATGCATCGAGATTATTTTTCTTATTGAAAATCGCTGATGATCACATCTCCTTTCGAGTAAGGGAAAAGGGAGATGCATATATAGATGCTGAGAGGTGACTTCATTTCTGTGGTTATGCTGAAGATTTTATAGCATTGTAATTCTGTGGTCAGCTTTATCTTTTCTTTTATTCTTTTTTAGTCCTTATAGAAATATGACTCGCTTCAAAGTGACTTCCTTGAAGTTATTGCTGAGGATATCCGTGATTCTTCGAAGGAAGTGCAACTGCTAAAAACTTCGGCTGCCACGTTGGCAGCAGAGTTCCGTTTTGAGGTGTCCGATGAAACGTGATGCCAATTCTATTTCGCTAATTGAAATTCTCACTAATTTTTTCAGCGCTCACTCGCGCATCTTTCATATTGCCACTTTACGGGTGTGGGATGGGAGCATATCATTCGTTCTTCAGTGTGGGGTGGTATTGTCACTGTTGTCACAGAATACAGGTTTTCGGGTCTTCCACTGCGTGACTCATTTTATCGATCAGCACGGCGGCTTCTTGCTTTTCGATATCTTTCGAGGCATCTGAAGAGCCTGACACTTGCGCCATTCTTATTACTCTTCGAGGCGATCCTGTTGCGTTGTTATTGGCTTATATTACTGATTTCAGTGAAGGGGGAAATTTTCTGCCGTGATGATCCACCCTTCCTTTTTTCGATTGACATCTTCTACCTTCCCTATGTACATTTCTCCCGTTACCTCCATCCCTCAATTTTCTGCACTCTCCTTATTTCATCTATGGGAAAGAGCACGAAGATCTGAATGGTTCGTGCATATGCGTAAACTTCGTCTCAATAATGGAACGATGCTTAATTTTGTGGAGTATTCAAGCAATAGAATTGCCTCCTAATGTTTTTTTAATATTCGGATGTCGTTTTGCAGTAAGGACCACATGAAGTGACACAGAGTGGATATCATTTTGCCGCATTAGCTCATTACTGAAATGATCGCCGTAACGGTCGTCTATTGTTTTAGTGCATGTAAATTACATTAGCCTACCAGTCATATTTGCATAAAGGACTTTTATTAATGCAAACTTGTCCATCAATATCTCAATTGTCTATTGAACAATGGTTGAATGCATCAATCGTGCTGAATTTGTGAGTATTTCTATTGCAATAATGAGTTGTTTCTTTGCAGCGAGTTGTCATTCGAAGGCGGTAATCTATTTGGCTGGAATAGTTGCTGGAAGTGTTCTTCTTGGATATTATATTGGTGTACAAATAACGAAAAGGATGTCACGAATCAATCATGATATCAAACTTTCAACTGATAAGGTATCCTTATCACAAACCTTCTTTTTTATTCATACTCTGTTATGACTGTGTCTTATTAGTTTTGCAGTTCGAATGGAAGCTCGAGGAATGGAAAGCGACAGAATAATTCATAATGGGGACTGCGATCGCAGCAAATGGATACTATATAATGGAAAGGGAGGGGAGAGGTGACTGGAAAATGTTCAGTGCTTACTGGAGATTGAAGATTCCAAGTTTCTTGATTCCCGCTTCATGTTCTCTGCTCGAACGAAAACCTCATTTGGTTTCTTCTTTATGAGCCCCATGTCGGAACCCCTATAGGGAATGTCTTCATGCGTTGCGTTGATCTAAAGAAAAACCGTTGTGACGTTTGTTGGGGCGGTTGATTTCTCACAAGCCCTTATTTCAGGTAGTCGATACAGTCGATGTGGAGGATATTGGAGAGAAGAAGGTTTTTTGCCGTTGTTGGAAGAGCTCCAAGGTTTGTATAATTGATTTTATAATCATAGATAGATGCTAGAAATATGATCGATGGCCACCAAAATGCGAAAGCCACTGAATAAAAAATATTATTTGGTCTCATCGAATAGTGTAAATACTGCAGTAATGTGGACTGTGCTTAATCAAAATGTGGAGCAATTATCAGATTTTCACAGGTATTGATTGAACAACATAGGTTGACGTATCTGAGGGATGAGAGCCCTTCAAGGAGTTCAGGCCAATCGATGAGCTAGTCTTATTGCTGTAATAAAATGCCTTTATTTAATTAATTATAATTTTTATTGAATGAAAATTTGATAATATTTTTTCATTATGATGTCCAGCAAAAGCTTCCCTCGCACAGATAGCTGATGTATGAATTTGATTAGACATTTCGGTACTGATGAATTTGTAGTATGAATTGTGTATTGTTGTAGTTCCCATATTGTGATGGCAGTCATAATAAGCACAACGCGGCAACGGGTGATAATGTTGGACCATTGGTGATCACGAAAGGAAGCTCAAAATAAACCGTTTCGCTTGATATCTAGGTGTATGTTAGCGTTTACTGTTTCTTCCATGTTTCTGTCATTTTCCTTCCGAGTTTCTTTTTTCTTTATTTTATAGGTTTCCAATCAAAGCTGTATAGTTTTTTTTGAATGTCACTATTGCTTCTGTAGTATTTATTGTTTTGGTTATATTTTTATTATTATTTATTCAATTTTCAGGAATGTATCACGCGGAAAAGAAAAGAAGAAAGGATCAATGGCATCTTTTATTTATTATTAACTGTCTTCTCTACCTTTTTCCAATGAACCTTAAGATAACTGGCAGTTTTATTTTATCTTTTTATTGCTTGTTGCATTTTAAAGATGTTCCATCCAGTGTTTCTCCGACGGGGCTCTTTCATGTTCGACTCCTGTATCGATTTATGCTTTCTTTATTTGTAGTAATGAAACGAATGAGGGAGACGATAGGTGATGTGATTTCCTTTTGTTGCGTTGTCGAATTTAGCAGCTACGAAAGAAGAAATTTGTCCGCCCATCCTTCCCTCCCCCTATAGGAAGAGGGGAAGGGAGGTGAAGGGGTAATTTCATCGCACTCGACGATTGTTTATTCGCTAGCCATTTTTTTCATCATAGTATATGCTGATTTTCTAGGCGTTTTTCGTACTTCGTTGACTGTTTACTCGCTATATCGATATAACTGTAAAAAGCATAAATAGTTGGCGTTGTGTTTCTTCAATGGCATCTACAGAAATGAGGTATCATATATGCAGTAACAATATATTTGTTGTCTTTTATTAGTATCTGCCGCCGTCGATTCGATAAACGCAGAGTTCGGTCAATAGATCGTGACATCAAAATCCGCGCTGATCCCATCACTCCAAAATCTTTGAGGATTTGTTTCGTTTAGAGTGATATCATATTGACATATTGTTTGCACATTAGGTGTCCTGGTTGAGAGAGGAATACCTGAGTATATATATATATATCGGATGTTGCTTTCATCTAGACTTCGTTATACCTCGACGAGAATTCATTTATAGATTGCTTCTCATAGAAAGGAGTGTGAATCGGAACATTATCCTAAGAGAAGCGCTTTAGAGGGAGGATGCTTCATATCTGAGATGCACTTGTTATATCTATAAACATATAGCTGGATAGAAATGAAAGTTGGGTTGATTCATTGCGAGCTCTAAACAACTGATTGTATGGTACACAAAATTGTCGTTGAATTTCCGTCTTTATTCGCATCTTTTGTTTTAATTATGGATTCAGTAGTGATTTTCTAAATTTAAGTTTTAAGTTTTGCTGTTTTCTTTGAAGGTTTTATGCTCGTAGTTGACGTTGTCAAAACTAGTCTAAGCAAATCGCAGAGAGAAAATAATAAAGGCGAGATTCCGTCGGCGAGGCAAAAGTAGAGTCTTTGTTTTCCGGGGATCGATGAGTTGGTGCGAGATCGGCGCCTTTACACTACATTTTCGAGGTTCTGTTGGAAGTGCTATGAACCTGAGGTTTTTATATCCAGTACTTCATGACATGTAGATTTATTTTCATCTCCATGTACTGATCATAAAGAATGGAGTAACTGACTCCCGACCACAGTCAATTCGCTGTTTCGAGTGAACGCATTAGTTGGCGGATATAGCAGATGCTCACCGTCCAAGCTCGAAAAAATAAGAGGCTCATTGAAAAACTCGACGTCCTTCAATTTTTAGAACAGTGTACGGACCCGTCGTTTAATTCTTGGATGACTCTTCGCTGGTTTTCTCGATTGATCATAGCTTAACACTAGGTCATTTTCTTTGATCTATAGTAGAATACAGAAGTTTTATCAGAAAGACATGTAGTTGACGGCAGTGCCACTAGATCGCATGGAGGATGTCGGTCATGAGCAGTTCGTGTTGTTTGCTCGTCGAGATGGGGGTTGGTTTTGTTCAGTGCGAGGAGGAGGCAGACATTGAGCAGGAGGATAGCTGTCATTAAAAAGCTTGTCTCTTGTAGAAGTATGCTTTCGTTTTTCTCTTCTTGCTATATTTGTTGAGGAAGCAGTAATGTGTTTATTGCCGATGTAGAGAGTACACCACCACTCTAATCGTTGACTGATTGAAGCAGATTTAACTTTCATTTGCTTATTTCGGGGCTGTGAATGCAAATGAGGCAATTGGAGGTGATAACGATGAGTGAATTTGATAACGTTAAGATAAGACGGTATGTTATATTATAAGTGAATTCAATGGGATTCATTCACTCTTAGGGGCAATTTGAAAGTGTTTTATTTAAGAAAGTGATCTTCATTAGTGAGTTTATATCGAAGCTATTGGAATGATGGTTTTTTTTTTGACTGATCGATCCGGATATTATGAGTGATGGTCGGATATCAAAGCCAAGAATGGTATTCGTTCACCGCATAATGGTAGAATAGAGTACTAACGAGTATAGCATCTTAAGAAAAAGTTGGGAAGATTTTTGGGGTAATTTCCTATATAGATGGGAAACTTTTCTTTGGTTACAGTCAGGTAGAAAATGCTCCAACACCATATTAAATATGCTTGCAGTTATTTATTTACCTGAGGTAACTGCAACATTCAACTGATGAACCGGGATTTGGATAGGTAAAACAACCGCTATGAAAAAGTGAAAAAACATTGTCGAACTCAAAAAGATGCGATCTCTCGAGAACGAAAGGGAAGAAATATTGCGCTCAAAGAGATGTTTTTGAGGTATAGAAGGAATCGAAAGAATATGATAGAGGTTTCATAACTAAACGTTAGACGACAAATAAATTTCGCAAATATAATCCTAAATAAACCGGAAAGACCGTTTCGTGTGAACGAATTGTTCATTCAATATAGTAAAATTGTGGGATTGGTTTTTAGTTTAGCGACGAGCGAAAACACTCATATCGGATCTTGCGTATTTCCACAAAACTCTACTTTCACCGCTCCCGAAAAATTAAAAACCCGTCCAGAAATTAGATTTTTATCAAAAAGCTATCAAATAAAAGACCTGAAACGGCCACTCTGGGAACTTTTAGGTTATCAAAGTTGTCGACTTCTTCTGGCGCAAGGTCATCCAACGTAATGCCCATTTGTGAGTCCTCCTCACTGCTAAGAGAGTACAAGGGGAGGGGGTTATGCACGATTGCTGAAGCGTTTGCATCATCTTATCTATCATTCAGTAGAGGGAAAATCGGCATAATCAACGTTCTTCGAAGACATCTAATGAGTAGGTGGTGAACATTGTTGGCGTTTCGATGGTTGTATGGAGGTGTAGCGACTGGGTTGACGGCGGTTCCAGTTCTTTGACATATTCATGTTTGTTGGCCACATGAAATGGGTGGAGGCGACTCCTAGACAAGAATCCTGATTCGATAGCTTGATCGTAAAGGTGACTGCGGAAGTCGAGAAGGGAGCAACAAATAGAGGTGAGGGGATGAGGAGTGAGTAAATGATAACAATTAAATAAGGTTTCTACGTCTGTACCCAGCATGTTTTCTATTGAAGATACTGCTGTAGTTTAGAATAAAAGGCGAAATATAACGATACTGAATGCAGTGTTGAAAATGAGGGCTATTTTGGTGGAAATTTACCACTTGGATTATGAAGTATAGAGTGATGAGCGTCTTTCATTTCAGCTATACTAAGTTCGAAAAGAATTCAGGTTGTTCAAATATTCTTTAATTGAAAGACAATTGCATTCGTTGTTTTGTGATGCAAATTATGAGAATATTTGAAAGAGTATTTCTAAAGTGATAAAATTCGCGGAGATTGTGACAATAATGAAAGACATTCGGAAGTGATAGCGGAGAATATAATGAAAGTATCACTGATATCGTTTAGGATAGTTACCTTCTTCATTACATTGTATCATTTGTTCACTTACCTCTAACATTGGTGTTCAGATTATTGCCTTTCTAAGGGATTAAGTGGCTCTATGTGTATTCAAATAAATGTATTACTTACTTACTATTTTGATGTAATCTCAGTTTTGCAAAATATCATTTTCCGTGAACGAACCTTTTGTCTCCTTTCTTTTTACATCCTTCGTAATTTCCCTCTTTCTTGTCGATTGTTTTTCGATAGAGCGCCTTCCATTCGAAAGTCTTCCTTTCTTTTATTATAATTTTCAACAAGAAGGTACATTCACTCAAAAAAACTTTTCTATTTTATGCAGCCTCTAGGAAGTGATCTTCCACTTAAAATAAATCCTTAAATGGCATGTGGCTTGAAATGTGCTCATTGTGCTCGAAATTTTCAGTAAGAGCTTTTCACAGTTAATAGAGAGGAATATTCCACATGAAGTATTCGATAATTCAAAAGGCAAGACTACATGTACACCTTTGTTTTATGTGTTAATGTAGTTGCCGTCGTGAACAGGTCCATCCCGGTACTTACTATTTCCAGAAATCATAACTTCCATCATTGCATTGATTATTTCCATTTTATAAATGTTGTCTTTGGACGGGATTTTGAAGAACGAATAGCGGGGAATTTCTTTAGCGTTACACCTGTTTGTTGATTTGAGCGTCTCGATATCGAGTCCGATGATTGGCTTCTACGTACAAGCGATGGTTTTGTATCGTCGTCGATTGTTGATTCTGCCATATTCTTCGAAGTTAACTCCTCGAGATGTTTGATTATATCACCATCGCTAACATCTTCTGGTAATGAAAGCACCTCAATCACTCGTGATCGGAAGTAACTTAACTGAAAATTTTAAAGCCGAGTGCTATGGTTTAGTGTCACCTCTGAAGTAGTAATTAGAACCATGTTTCCAAGATTTCATCGTTGTTGAAGCAAGGGTATGTACACCTGGGTGCTTGAGAAGTCGCTGTCACTTCCAGAGTTCATACAAATTTTTCATACAATTGGCCGCTTCGATCAGACCTGGGAGTTGATGGCGATCTGGTATTCAACACACTTCATCTCTTTCAGTGAAAGTGCTTTTCAGGTTTAACGCAAGCGTGGTACCTCGTAGAGCAAGTGATGAGTGAGACATTGTGCAGTGGTTTAAATTATCGAATTGAAAGCAGTATTTGAGTTTTTTATCCTTTGATTTTCGGACCGTTCTTTGATTTGCACTGAAATAACACCACATCTACAGCAGAAAGGAGGAGAATTGACGTCTCCTCCGTCCAATTTCATCTCCCCTTCCTATCCAGTTTCCTGCAAAAGTAGAGAGGAAAGGTAAAGATAAGATGCGTTTTCTTTCCCTCATTCTCCCTCACTTTAGATCTCAGTGAACTTCTCTTGTTTGTTTTTTTTTTCATTTCAGATCTCGAATTCTGTCATACAGAAATAAGCAAATAGAGCAAAGGTTTAACGAGCTAACGAAGTCCTCAACGGTTTATTCATCGGTTACTTTTTATATGAATGAGTATTTCTGCATGAGAATATTTCTATTTGAAACATCGAAAATATGATTATCTAAAATATCGAAAATTAAAATTTATCGATGAATGTGAAATTTTCGATGATATTTAAAGCTTACTTGTGCTTCTTTATTTTGTATCTCAGCAAGTCGTATCTTCATTTGTTGTAATTCCGTATTCGTATTCTTCAGCGGTGAGGTGAATTCAACTGCAAAAGATTATTAGTATTGGATTTATTTCAACATGTTTTTCACTTAAGACCATTTTATCGCCTATGAAATGGATGAATTTTTATTTATTGAGCTCTTCGCAAGGTTACGTAAATATGATGAATTTTCGAAAGGGAAACTTAACTAATAAAGATAGAGCTGAAGGCGGATTCATTACTGGCGAATTTCTTTCATTCTTTGAGCATATGCGGCGTATAATTTTGTGAATACACCAGTAATGTGCATTCTTTGGTTGTCTTTATTTGAATTATTCACTCGTTATGCTGATATTTTGGTGGTGACAAATTCGCACCTCTTTTCTCACCAGGTCGTCGGAGCATTCCTCATGTTCTCTACACTTTCCACATCGTCGTTCATCTTTCACCCATCCAGAATTGTCGATATCAGTCGAAAATATCCTAGTCATATGTTTCAGGTTGGACGGAAAGCGTTACCACGCGGGAAGTAATTTGCGTGAAAATCAGTTCCGTTTGTTTATGAGAGATATCGAGAACGGTATAGCCATTCCACTTTGTGTTTCGTTGTTCGAGATTTCTCATTAGGTAAAAATCACAAATGATGCCCAGACGGTTCTTTCTCACTTCCATTTGTAGCGAATGGGATGGGGGTGAGGGGAGGAGTAAGGGAAAAGTTGCTTCGTCCAATAGATATGATCGGAAATTTTAGTATGAGTTTAAAATTAAAACCTCACAAAGTGCAAAGAAACTCGAGAAAAGCCCTGAAGTTGCCATCTTTGAGATGATTTTTTCTGGAAGTTCTCCCAAAAATATTATCGTCGATTTAATATTGCAAATTTCGAGAATATGCTAGTTGTTATGCAAAAATGTAAGTAATGATCATTATGCGAGTATTGATCGATGGGAAACATTGATTAATGCAAATGGTGATCATAGAAAGGAGGATCATAAAGCAATAACGGAATGTTACCACTCGAATAGCCCGGTGGTTGACGTTGATTGTTCTCAAACATATTCCGCATTCTGTCGATTTCTTTTGCTTTCTTTTCCAATTCGCGTATTAAACGTGATTGCTCCTCTAAACGATGCTGAAAATAACTCTTTTTTGCTTTTTCCTTTTATTGTTTAGTATTCTTTTAAGTATTTTTGGTGCAATTTGCGCATTCATACTGAACGATTTCATCTCTCAACTATAACTTCTTCTTCGATTATTCATTCTCCCCTAATGAGTTAGGAGTATTTATTGCCTTTTCCCTATTAAACGACCCTCCTCTTCTTCCGAACCCTCCTCATCTACACAACCGAGGAGCCTTTAAATGTGCTGAATTTTTTGATGGGATTTTAGGATGGCTTGAAAAGGGAGTGATAGAGAGGAGTGAGACCGGGTTTCTCATGTAGGAATTTAAATTCCATTCTTCCACTTCTCTGTTTTTCCTTATCTGTTGGGGGATTTTCTTACAATCTTTGCATTCTTTTGACTAATCAAGTCCACTTTTCTAAAATATCTTCTTGTATTTGATCCCTTTGAACAAAAGATCGGGAACTTGAGAAAAACTAAGAAGAGAATTTTTCATTGAAGAGAATATGGCGTATTTTTTGTATTACTCGTTAGACGGAACACCTCGTTTATTTATCAGTAAAATAGAATTTTACTTCATAGTAAATGGTCGAATAATTCTTTGAATAATTCGGTGGTAATTTTCGAATAACCTATTAATTATATTTTCATAATTGCATTAAATTGTTATATTTTATTATATATTTGATTTCAAATTATTTTTTCCGATATTTGCTTTGAATGAAAAAGATTTATAAGGAAACAATTTTTTTGCGAAATAAAAGTAAAAATTTGAGCTTTTGCTAATTTTCTGAGGAAATAATTCTTACAAAGGAGAAAACAAAATACCCACCTTCATGAATCTCTTCTCGGAATCGTTACTTTTTATTTGTTGTAATGTTAATTTCGTTAAGAGATTTCTATTGAGTTCATCGAGTTTCGATACGTTCAGTTGAACTCTTCGCATTGAATTCGCCTCAAATTGATGGAGATTTTCATTATGTTCGTTGCTGCTTAAGTGTTACATATTACATTTTACTCCATTTAATTAATTACCTCTATAATAATAGGGGGATGCAAGTTCCATTTGAAATATTACTTAACTGAAAAGATTTGCTATTATTGTGTAGGTTCCCCTTATCATAATACTTTGAAAGCAGAATAATGCTTTAGAGGTATTTAATGCTTCTGTATGTATATAAATGATTCACTATGATATCACACAGATATTCTCTTTTTCCTAAGATGATTCACTAAAAAGTTAACTGTTTCACCAGTTCATGAAACAAAATTGAAATTACGTATACAACAGAAGCAAAATTATATGTGCATAATTGTTTACACATTCGTTGATTCGCATTTTCTTTCTGAGTACATCGAGTTGCATCGCTTTGAGATCGAGCTCACGTTTCGCATCTCGTAGATGTCGGGCAAGAAGTTCATTCTACAATGTCCTTCGGAAATACTCGTTATTATTGTTTTTTTCATTCAATTCATTACTCTCAAATACCCGGTTGACTGACTGCAGTATATAGGATTCGTCGATAACAGATGTTTATGGATCTTTTTGTGAGGATTTTGTTTGAGAGGAAATATTATCATAGAGTGAGGCAAACCTATTGATTATATGCAATACCTTCAGAATTAAATGCAAATGTTTTATATGGATAATTGATCATTTGCGTGGAGGTGGTCTATTTTAATAATACTGAAAAAAAGAGGACGAAACAGATGACGGTTCAGTTTTAATGGAATCTAAAAGAAAATGGTCCGTAAAATTGAACCGATTTCAACGAAATAGTCTAATTTAACAATATTATTCCAATAATAATGTTGTTTTTTAGTGAAGATGAAGAGACGATACTATGTTTTAATAAGATTAAATAGGAAATTCGGGATGCATCATTGCCTTACATAGATTATCATTTTTGATTTTATTATTGTAGTCGAATCGCATAGACTAAAGTTATGAGTAGGAATTTTAAGCGAATTTCATCTCACGTTTTGCCTTCTGAATTTCATTTGTCATCTTTGTTTGCGCTTGATATTTCTGCTAAATTACGATAACTTTACTTCCATAATATTATTGCTTATTAATATTTGTTTATTGTTTATTATTATTGTGATGTTACTATTAATTGTTACTATTGATACTGTTTTCAGCCTTCCCTTCTCCTTTTTCTTTTCTGATTTGTGGGAATGAA
Organism: Parascaris univalens; assembly: GCA_037576465.1. Lineage (NCBI taxonomy): Eukaryota > Metazoa > Nematoda > Chromadorea > Rhabditida > Ascarididae > Parascaris > Parascaris univalens. Next base: position 198,681,472 of record CM075173.1, on the reverse strand, counting down.
GGAATGGAGAAAGATTTTCTTATAAACTGAGGAGTTGAGATTGCTGAAAAAATGAACATTACATGAAAAGAATAAATGAATAAACGTAACCTGAGTGATACCGGCCATCCGTATGAAATCAATTTCGCTCTCGGCAAGTTGTTCAGCGCGTGCAATGAGTGTCTCCTCGTCTATCTCTATGTTCAGATCATTTCTTAATTCGTCAAGTCTCATTGCAGTCACCAACTTAAAGAGTAATATTCAATCATGTCAATATTTTGAAGGGTTTATTTACATATGATGGTAATACTTGGCACCTATTATTGCAATGAAATGTGGAAAGTGGGCATGCAAAAGTTTTTATATGAAATATTCCACTTATTGCGCATCAGAAGTAAATCTAAATGTCATATTCCGTCTTTATCCATTTAGAGCAACGTTTTCGACATATTCGCTTATTTGAAGCAATCTGAGGGGGGAATGGAACTTAAAAGTAGTTGGAAGGTTGCCATTTCATTAATCATTTTGATTTCCGGATTCTTGCAGACTGCTTTCATGCCACCGTTTGTATCCTTGGACATCCTCATCACTTTATACCCTATAGTAGGACTTTTGGATGATGGAGTACATCTCTTCGCCGAAGACCTTAATTAAGGTAGTTGAATTTCCCAGATTCTGTATTTACATGATCATGTGCTTCATTAAGGTATTTAATTATAGAGGTGAAATATTGCAACAATCATCTCACCTTGTCAATAAATAAGAAGTGCAATTTTTCCCGTCTTTCAAGAGCACAACGTTCGATCTCGATTGCTGATAATTCACGATTAATACTTTCGATTCGCTCTTTTAATGAATCGACTTCGTTTTCTGCATTCCTGTAGATAAAATTACAAAAAGATTTCCTGTTTACTTCAGTAAGCTGTCAGCTGCTTATTCTCAGCATGGTTGTGGCTGATGGGATAAATGTATTCAACGTGTCCGGCTGTAGGCTCAGGTGTGATCGTTTGTGAAAACTGGGCGCGCGCTAAATTCTTGTGAAAACGTTGTTACTCAGCGACAGCTACAATGCTGACCGGAATTGTGCTGCGTTGCAGCAAATATTACCGGATACGAGATTATGAGGGTCGGTCTATGCAGTACTGCTTAGGTTGTTCACATGACTGTTCGTAAGACGATATTTCCACCTTCAGCTGGAGCGTATATTCACAACAAGCATTACACCTTATGCATTTTCATTTTTTCTCTTCATTTTCATACTTCTTTCCTCTTCTTTCCTTCTTCTTCTGTTTCCTCATTCTGCGTATTCATATTGATAAAAAGCATTTCATCTCTCAAATTACTTTCTTATCTTTTCCCAACTTCTATTTTCTATTTCTTTCATTCTGTAATGAACAGTCATTGCAATTCGAGAAGAACAAAAGTTTTTACCTTGCACGGGCGATTGCCAGTCGATGATTTTTCGCTTGTTCGGCACATTTCTGCTCGAGATTCTCGATCCTACAATTAATTCACTTCTAAACATTCATTCACGTTGAAATTATTATATAATGGAGACGGTGATCGTAACGTTTGCACCACTCAGCGTGGAAATGTGTTCTCCTTTAGCTCTTCTTCGACTTCATGACTCAGCAAATATCACGCCATTTTCGATGCATCATAGAGATTGCACACGTTCATATTTATGCGTTTTTATTTCCATCTACATATGCTGAACTGGACGTTTATTCCATTATTTCCGTATTTTATAAACAAAGATTTGTTATTACTAGTATTGTAGAAATATTGATTGCATACTTTCTGATCATGAAGCCTTGCACACAATGCAACTACTGAACCATCGTACATTTCGAGATTTGTGTTTCTGTTCCCTGATGCTCCCGCGGGTAAACTTTTAAATTCGCCTTTGAATTTATACTGCCCGGAGATCACCATGAAGAATCGTGAATTGGTCGAGAAAGTTGTTCACATCAACCTTAAAAAACGAAAACCAACCTTCTGTCAACATCAGCTTTTTCTTGTATTCGATCACGTCGTTCACTCATTATTTGCCGTATTCGTTGTTTGATATTTTCCTCAGTAGGCGCAAATGTCATGAAATCATCCGTAAGCAGCATCGCTAATGTCTCCTAAATCAAGACTATCTTTGACGTAGAAGTATGACCTTGGTTTCTTAGGAAGGGGAGTGGCTTTACCAGAAACCTATTTACTGAAAGGATACTGCCTTCTTTTGGGTGTTGAAGTTTATGTATCCATCTAGTGCAGTGGTGGTTCGAATTATGTGGGGCGTATCATCTTGTTGCCTCAATTTTTTTGGAAGTTGCATAATTGTTGAATAGAACGAGTTCATTATTCGCTTAAGGGAATTTTTCGAGTGCCATGAAAAGCTGCCAATAGGCTCCACAAAGGTTCCGATTCTTTCTTGTACTTATTCGTGTTTGATTTCCACTAATTTCCTGGAAATTCCTAAATTCGAGGCATCTTTTGGAAGGATAGCGAGGATAGATTGAGCGTTTCTTATACATAACTTCATAGAAGAAAATTTAAATAATGTTCTAGTTGATTTCATAGTATAACTTGACAACGGATAATCATCGGTGGAGGTGAAATTTTATGAACGAAAATGCCATCTTCGGTTTTGGAGATTAAAAAAGAGTCTGCCTTAGAGTTGAGTTATGAAAAACGAGTTCATGCAGGGTTTTCATATTCTCCTTTGATTGTGAGAGAGATTATTCTCACACCTGTAGCTTCAAGATGCGTCACCTGTATTTCTTCGGCTATAATATGCAGGACAGTTATCGTTGACTTATACAGATAAGTCCCGCATGATTGAAAATTAGTATACAGCAATAGTGTTCTCTGAGAAGTGATGTGTTAAGAAGATGATGTCAACATGTTTATGTCAGTTTCGAAGGAACATCGGAATCGAAGTTCTGTGAAGTGAAGTGTATGATATGGATGAGATGAAATGAAGTGTAACCGTCGAAGAAATGGACCGTTCAGGCAAAATTTTGGAAAAGTCGGTATAACTAAAAGCTGGACGGATTGCTGAATGAACTGATGAGGGGGGAGGCAGGAGGATGATTCCGCCTCACAAGTTCGACAATCTCTGGCAGTTTACCTTTACCTGTATATGCCGGAGGAAATACTTTTCCCCGCTTTCGATAAAGAATGATAACGGCATTGAAAACCTCTTGCCGTCGTCAACATGGAAGCCATGAGGAGAAATTTGCTTCCTTCTTAACGCTATTGGAGATATGTTTTGAATAAACATTTGGAAGGTAACTTCGGATAGGTGATTAAGCGTTATTAATCAAGGGGATTTTTATCACAATTAATCTTAAATAAAAAGGTGATGACTTACTTTGAATGCTTTGCTTTCGGTCTCCGCCGCTTCGAGTAATATTTTCGTATGTGCACTTTGCACTTCCATTTCTGTTGCTTTTGTTCGAGTTGCTCTTCAAGAAGAAAAATTCTTTTCACTGAATTACTTCTGAATGAAATTCAAAATAATTGTGAGAGGAGAAACTAACGATGCATCGAGTTATTCATATAGTTTTCTATTCTATATAAATGATAAAATGTCGAGTAAGAAGTTTTTTTGCACTTACGAATTATTACTGCATTAGATATTAGTATAATTGATACAGTAATAATAAGAATTAATCAACGAGTTTGGCGACCAATATTCGATTTCTTTTTTACTCACCTCGAAAATACCATCAAAGTGAACGAACTTCAAATTTACCCTATTGGGGCAGTTTGCTGCTTCACCAACAAACTATGGAATCAATCTGACAGTTGGATGTTTATAAAGTAATTTATAGATCATAAAGTGTTGTATGAACGCCTTCTTTCGACTCGAGTACAATGAGTAAATAGCCGAATATTTCTTTAATATATGAATCAGAAATAACAAATATGTGTGAAAAGAATTTTGATTTCAGTTAGCTAAGCATTGATAGAATTGTGAGGTAATTTGTAATTATTTGATATTTGGATAGGCATATACTGCTTCCTAATGATGCTGTCGTTGTCGTGGGTGGTACTATGCAAATTCCAATAAGCAGTATTGAAGTTCAGAAGGTTTTTGTTCTCGAGGTTTCTCCAGTCAAATCTATCGTTTAAAGGGTGCTTTCTATAAAGTTATCTGTAGGCAAATTTTCCATCGATCGCTTAAACATTTATCGTCAACTCCGTCTGAGTCATACTATGTTTATCTGATTAGCAAGGGAATGGTGACCTCTGGGTAGTTCAGTAGAGACTCACCCTCGTAAGCGACAGTTATTGGGTTCGTCTCCATCTGAGGGTAGAGTTTTTCATTGGTCATCGTCAAATCGGAGAACTGCAATCCTTACTTGAGATATTCACTGACTAACCTCAAGTCGACCTGATATCTTTCGAGGTCTTCTTCTCGTTTTCGTAGCAGCTCGGATATCGAATTCATGTCGTCTTTGCCAACTCGCAGTACCGTTGATACTGGTTCATCTATCTGAAAAATATTTCTCGTGTCATGTTTCCTTGGAGCGTTTATTCCACACATTCGTCAGAATTCCTGAATGTTTGTAGTCGAAACAGTCAGTTGTTAGAAGTGAGAGTAGCATATAGTGTATGATATAGTATTTCTCAAACAAACCTACTCCAAGGAAAGAGATGGAGGAGACGAGGGAGGAGAGGAGCGGAAGAGCAGAAAAAGGTTTCCGCATCACCGCGCTAACTTTTATCTCAAGAGAGCGTGAAACTTCAAGTTCCCATTTATAATGGATTATTACGTAGTGCACTTCATGAAGACGATACCGTGGAGACAGGATGCTAAATTATTTGCGCCGGATACGATGACACTGCGCCATGTTCAGTTTTATTAACGAATATATTCGGGAATTACTTCATCAAATGGGGTTATTTATAATATCGATCACTCTTGTGGGATAAAATAATGCAAAGTTTCTATTGAAAGAGCAAAACGATGCAAAAATTACCGCAGTCAGCGTAATATCATTACATTCGGTATTTTGTGGCTTAGTAGCATTTAGTAATTCATTGAGTTGCTGAATTTCCTCCTCACTCTTCCTATTTTTCGCTTCCAAAGTGCGCACTCGTTCCTCGTATTGTTCATTCATTGCGTGTTCGTGTTGATATCGATTCATAAATTGTAACACCTGAAAGCATCCCACTTTTTGAATATATAAGGTTGCTCAGCTTGTTTTTTTTTAAGCTGAAGAATATGCTAAAGAAGTAATCCCAATAGAGAGTGCATATGAGACCAATTAAGAAATAAGAATGGACAAAGGCGCCATTTGATATGTAAGGGAGGTAATTGAATTTGATTTAATTTATTAATTAAGTGATTTTTTTTGTTAATTCAAAGATTTTCGATTGACTTTTATTGTTTAAACGATAGAAATTAAGAATTAAGTGAGGAAAGAAGTTACAAGTTGGCGAATGTTCTCATTAGAACGCTCAAAGTTGACTCTATCGAGATCATCTGTAAGACAAGAAGCGATAATAGTTCGTTTCAGATCGTTATACGTAGTTTGCGTTTCGATTAGTTGAGTGGAGAGTTCCTCATTCTCATTGGTTAAAATTCTGAAAGAATATATTTTATGGAATATTTTTTTTAAAAATCCATAATCTTAGATGAATCCTGGATGAAAAATAAAAATCCATAAAAATTATGCGTGGAATTTTCCAAATTCTTTTACTAGAAAATTTTATATGAGCATTATTCTTCCAGAAAATTTTGAAATTTTCCCAAATTATATATTACATATAATTCTTCGACTCAGAATAGAAGCAATATCTCAAGCGATTAAACGTTTAAATAAAATAGTTTATAAATATAATTTCGGCAATAGAATCGCATAAAGTCAGTTTCGTTTCTCTTCTGGAAAACATTAAGGATGATATTTCATTAGGAGGTAATCTTTTCTAATAGAAATAGGAGATTCCCGCGTTTACGATATGGCACTCGCTGTATTATCCTTGAAAGCAATGGATACTCGAAGAATTCATTATGTATGGATGCTAATCAATATATCGATTACGTATACGGATCGATAGGGGATCAGTGATCGAAATGTAGACGCAATCCGAAAATAAGTTGATCAAAACGATCGAAAACCTAAGGGCAAAATGAGCAAGTCGAACGAAAATTAGGCTCTGTGAAATCGATGAATTCACGAATGGGCCAAAGAGAGTATGAAGTGCTGCGCGGACCAGAAAGCTATGCGCCACATTGGAGTCCTCTTAAATTACACGCTTGCACGAAGCGGACTTTCATGCATGTGACGTTGATAGGAAAGAAAACCGCATTATGATTGCTTCCTAAGACCCATATTCCCTACGGGTATAGATCGCTCGTGGAGAATTCCTTCAAAAACAGGTTTGTGGTGGTGGGAAAGTTGAAATTCAAGCTGAGAATGAGCCCTTAAAGCATGGAAGGTAGAGTCAGGATGAATGTACACTAAATTAGGTCGGTCTTTACAATGAAAATATTGGATTTTATTATGGAAAACTTTGCGCTTCGGTTGTCTCTTGCTGATTCCACTGTAGTCGTTCTTATCAAAAACGTATTTATTTATTGACATGAATTTATGTAGCAATTATTCTCTCCGTTGAAATTAACTGTCAACATTATTCATCAGTTGTTAGGCAGCACCTCTGTCGGACGATCTTCACTCTATTATGACGAAAAATATTATAATGAAAAATTTTCCGAGTTAAATATATTTGAAAACTTGCTCAAACTGCTCCTCTACATCGATGAGCTTTCTTTCAAGGCGTTGATTTTCGTCGCGTATCAATCGTAAATCTTGTTGATCCACTTGTTGTTGTTCAATATCCTGGAATTTGTGGACTATTCTGAGGTTTATGGATTTTTTCGAGTCTTTCCATAAAGCGGATTCAGTCTCTTGTTTAATGTGTGTTTTCTAAAGTATGACTACAAATATAATATAGGATCGTTTACATTTTGATATAGTGCAGTAATGAAATGGAAAGTGCATTCAACAGTGGAAAATATCATAGAAAAGTGGACATTGTAGATTTGTGAGCATTTTATTTCTTGAAGTTGATGCTCATATAAGTTTATTCATTTTCCCATCTCTATATATGTATGATGAAAAGTGAGTGCTCAATAATTTATAAGGAAGTAATTTGTGATCTGTCTTTTTCCAGGAAAAAATTCGCAGCCGATCTTGCTGAGAAATTCTGCTCGATAAGCCACTTTTAAAGGCGTCGCTCACGAAATCAGCTTAACCAAGCGCTTTTCCTATTGGTATAATTATCATTGAGAAATCTTCTCGGATAAAAATTGTCCATATTTTAAGGTAAAATTAACTCTTGGTCCCTCTAAAAAGAAATCCGTATCATATAATATATAAAATGTCGTATAGAATCGTTCACTTCAATTAGGATCGCTTCATCAACGAAAAAGAACCGCAGTAAAGAATTTTTCAATTTTTCGTTTTACTATAAAAATTAATTCCTTAATAAACATAATGAGTTTGTAATTATTTCTGCTCACTAAAGAGAATATTTTAGTAAACCTTCTTACTTGAAGTTTTTGTCGAAGATGTGTAATTTCATGAGCCATTTCCGCCTTCAAAGTATCCTCAAATCGATCGCATTTCTTTGATGAAGTATCTTCGTCGTTTTTCTCCATCCGATCACAATTTTTGACTATTTGTTCATTGGAGTTTCGTGTTGTGGTTAATGATGTCTCACGCTTAATGAGCTAAAAGAACTGCTCAAATCAATTTACATGTAATAGTTCTAATTGTTAGGTACGACTTTCACTGAGGTGACTTCGAAGAGGTAACGAAGAGGGTGGGCGCTTATTTCAGTGTATAAAAACACAGAATTTATGATTCCACCATATGGTCATTTTTGGCACTAATTATTTGTTGCGCATAGAATAAAATATCATGTGTGATGAATTATTTAGTGTTTAAAATGCAGAAAAAACCCGGAAATAAAAATAAGTAAATGACACGTTGTTGTCGTGGAAGTGCATCATCTCGTTTAGCTGAATGGCGAACAGCAGATGGTGTTTCAAAGAGACCGGAAGCTGTTAAGGTTGACGTCAAAGGCCTTCTGCAGGATTGTGAACGAGGATGCTGCAAAAAGCGCTCTTCGTTTATGTATCGCATTCAATTGTTATGTAGGCGCATCCAGTAAATTGCCAATTAGAATGTGTATCGCCAAGGTGCAGCTGGAGGGAGCGGGAGATATTCTTCACCTACATAAATCTCTTATCCGAGAATAAATTTTGGTAAGAACATTTAAGAAAGAGTTATTCTGTAGAAAAAATTCTAAGAAAACTTACAAAACCAATATGATCATCGTCATTCCTGAATTTCTTTTCGTTAAATCCCGGAACGTTATATTGTCGTCCAGCTTTGAAGGGAGATGGAACTGAGACTATTTGGAATGGAATGACATTGTTCTCTTAGTAGGCATTCACCTTTATAAGATCACGTCGATGCCTCTCGTAGGATATGTTTCTTAAGTGCTTTGATTGCTCAAAAACTTTATTTTGTAACATACTTTTACGCACTTCATGCATGTATAGTTTTCGACGAGTTCCGCAATCATTTAATGTCTTTAGCACGAGTTTAGGTAGTCATTAAATTATCAGGCAGGTAACAGCTTTACAGTTTTTCAGGTAATTATGGGGCTACTGAGTTACCAGTTGATAAATTATGCGTTGCATGAACATATTTAAACACCTTCATCTTACTATATCCTTGAATAATCTCATTGAGATCGAGATCCGATGATGTCGTTAGCGGTGGACTATAGAAATCGATCGTTGCTGAATTGGTGACATCAGCACATGTCGTCAGAGTTGTACCCCAACTTTTTGCACGGCGCATTCTGGAAGTTTGTGTCTTCTCAACAAAGTATTCAAGAGAATTAGTTGAGTTTTTATAGAAATTAAACATCCGGGTTATATTCCTCAAAAATAATTATGTGTATCGGCTATGTTTGATTGTTTTTTGAATCGAATTTCCGCCTTATGACTCCTATAGACTACTGATAAGGGGCGGCAGCAATTATGGTAAGAACATTCGATACTATTGATTCCATCTTACGACTCCTACAGGCTACTGATAAGGGATGATAGCAGTCATACTGAAATTCATTAGTAATTTTGTAATTTAATTAATAAAATTGAGACTTCATCGCAAATCATTTAATAAATTAACTTAAATTGAGGAGAACTGCTAAATTTCGCAGAATGGAAATTTATCCGAAAAAGAAAATGAAGTAATAAATGAATAAGAGAAAAATTAAAGGATTGAATATTAGAAGAAATATAAAATATGAGGTGAAATTTGATTAAATGCTATGGCGACATGTTTTCCACATCACTAAACTAATCGGCACTCATTTCTATAGCCATTTCCTCTTTCGTCATTTCCTCTCTTTGCACATGCTATTCACTTTATGGACGTTTGAATTTGTCGGTGAAAGAAATGGCTAAACATTACTTGAGATTCATACTTTATGGGTGCAACATTACTATAGAAAACATATTCTCATTGGGCACTATTTTTGGATATTTTGTTTTCTATAGAAAGATGCTGTAAAAGACGGACAGAGCGAACGTCTGTTGATAAGTCTTCGCTTCCACGTTCTTCTCTCAATGATTCACTGCTCGCGTTGAGACAGCATTCAACGGGCAGCTTATTTGCTTTCGTTTCGGCTGTTTGCAGAGGGCTGTGAGGGGTGCCATGAGAGGGCGTTTATATGGGGCGCAGTTGTTGTTTCGCAAGCAGGTATTAACGAAATGATGACGGTAAAATGAAGGTAGAGCGGGCGAGGGAGAGGGGAGATGGTTTGTCGCTGTCATGGGATGGTTATAATTGTTTCAATGAGCGGCGATTGTTTTCAAGAGGTTGAGTTTATGCAGAGATTTGGTCACCGTTGTTCCTATCACTTTGCAGTACATATGTCTTACCTGTGCGGTAATTACCTTTTCCAATATTTTTATAAGGAAATTGTCGTATTCTTTGAAGTGTTTCTGTCACAGAACAGATAAATTGAAGTTAAACTGTGCACAATTGGTCAAGGGTGATCAACGATTTAATGTTTCTTTTCTAGGTAAAGCGGAAGTGAAGAGCTCTTTGAGGGAAAACGACTGCTGCCCTCGCATAGACATCTGTTGTGTGTTAATTAGCTTTCAAGAAGGATTGACGCCGAGGTAATCTTCCCTTAAAAAATCCAGCCGACTCATACGTCGATTCATTCTGAGGGACTTCAGTGATGGCGCCCAATGATGACTTCGTTCCTCTGTTTTGCAACCTCAGTTTAACAGCATGAGCTTTTAACATTAGGAGATGGTACTTTTGTGCTGGATGTTGAGGCATATGTGCAATGTTTGGATCTCAGTTCACGTTCGAAATGCTTCACGGTTCACCGCCCACTTTTGGCTTATTTAGGCCATCCTGTCACCGTTATAGGTTTGACGATTGCTCCCCTTACTATGGGTTTCTGCATTACAAAAATATATTAAATTTTCCATGTTTTTATATTTGCCTATTGGCCGCATTTTTCACTGCAACTTAGCGGGAAAGTTTGAGGTTGGAATTTTACCGGTGCAGTCGTTGATTTGACCCCATACTCGCTGCATGTCGCTGGAGGCCTAGCGGCACTGTGATCTCATTATGTTTTTCCCCTTCTTCCCACCCCATCACGATGTTATCCTTAGTGGAAAAATTTGCCTAGTGAATGCTGCGGAAATGAAGTGACAGCTGGTTGACTTCGTTTCATCTGTCATCTCATTTTTTTGCCTTAGATATATGAAAGCAGCTTTTATCGCATAGGCTGAGATTAATAATGGCCGCAATATTAGAGTCGATAACGCGTTGAATGCGACTGATCACATCAAAGTTGGCACCGATGTGGCATTTTCTATAGATCCCATCGTAAACGTCTATTTCGATGACTCTTAACTCGGTTGCATCGCCACATCCCCTCTCGACTCGGCAGAAGCGGCGAAGTTGCCAAAGAACCACCTGAAATAATTAAAAGCAGCCTTAACACTTAATCAGTAGCTTAAAAGCTTGGCAAAACGGTGTAGTCATATAGGTAGGCTATGATATCGCCTTTGTACATCGTAGGTTACCACTGTGTAAACATATGTACGTCACGTATATTGTTGTGCTCAAGAAAGAAGAGGAACACTTCGATAAGGAATACTTTACCGTCTTTTTTGGAACGTGAAGGAGAAATCATCTCGGAGACCCGGGGAGCGAAGGAGCGGGTCTGCACTATTCCCCCTCTCTACCCTTTCCCTTCATCGGAAACGACGGTGTCCTAAACACCTCAACTTCTTGCTGAGTCACTGGTTCGAGCGGTTAGGCAACACTTGAGCAACTACCGGGGACACAGCGCTGTAATCTGCTGTACAGTTCCTGCTCTCACTCTCTGCAGCACGTTCAACTTTCATTTCTCTCTACTTGCGCAACGATATAACCGTCAGTCGATTTATTTGAACGTGTGCACACAGATCGTCGTAGTTGTATTTGTATGTATTCAGTATGGGCTTTGAATCGAATAGCCATGACCTCGCTGGCCTATTTGGCAGGTTTCTGCACGGGTGGGAGATGAGCGACAAAATAGTTGGATGATTCGTTTTAGTAAAAAGTAACTGAATTATGCACAGTGGGCATTCTTTTAATTGCAGGTAGGATATCTGTTAGGAAATTTGCTTTTTAATATGTACGTTGAATTTCTTGCCTCTTCTCTAATTTCTTGGCTGGGATCTGCGCTCGGACAGGATAATTTTATTCCTTTTTTTATCATTCAACAAAGGCGAGCTGCTTAATTAGCTCAAATTGAAGTGACCGCCTTCAGAACAGTTACATAAAATGGCATTCGGTGGTGATCGATGGGTAGGAGTATATTGTATGGAGCATCGATTTTTGCCTCATATGTTCTTCCGTCCACTCGTTTACGTCCACAAAATCATTTTTTCTGTTGTTCACATGGCGCTGTGGTTCTTATGGCATCGTTTAGTTCATGCTCGGGTGTATATTTGCAGCGATATTGCTTCTGTGAAACAAATGGGTTCGATGTGGCGTGCAACCGTTGGCTTGAAACCACCACTGCCGCCGAAACCGAAAGAAGACGATGATTGGGATACGGATCCCGACTTCGTGGTAGGCTATTTTTCGTCTTGTAATGCCACTATAGAGAGCTTCATGATGAGGCTTTTCCAATCAGTTTTCCGTTCAGTGCGTAAACCTGTTGTTGCTTGCGAAAGGATAGCAGGGCTGAATTGTCTTCATGAGCGATGACTTTTGCTTTCGGTCGTTGCGGCTTTTTCAGAGATCTTAGTTGATTTTGGCTACTGCCAAACTTTATCCTGTAGTCGCTAACGGACCCATCACGAAATGGATGGAAGGAGGAGAGATCAGGCTCACCTAAGGCAGCAGCCTTTTTGTACATCAGAGGTTATGGCAGAACAAGATTAAAAGGAAAGAAACCAGTTCCCAGTAGCGCGGTAGATGAAATGGAATTTTGGATAAAAATGAGGTTAGAGGTTATATGCGAAGATGTGAATGTTTGAGGGCCTATTTTAACAATCGTTGGTAGTGCAGTTTCAGGCAGTCAATGAGATGAAGACCATTTGATAAAGCAGCGTATGCTTGCGTCAAGCAAACGTTTTCATGATTATATTCAGCTGATAGCGCAACTCACTGATGTGTTTTCTCGTGGATTGGGAAACGTGTGATGATAGAGGTGAATGAATGTATAGTGGATAGACATTCCATGGATGGACTTGCTTTCATAAAAAGGGTCTTAACTCAACAAAAAAGAGTGCCGAACCCATTCAGTCAGATAGGCGGCGTCTTTTAAGTAGTATTCATTGAAGTTTTTTCCACAACAGTTTATATATTTAATGAGGTATTCAAATCTGCCACATGCAGAATGTTTGTGAATAGGTCGTACTTAGTGAGAAGGCAGGGTGTAGGTAATGGAAGTAACGAGAGAGGTGCGGGCATCCTTTTGTGCTTAAGTCGTCCTGCACGATGTGGTGCAAAGTGGATCAGAAGATACAAGTAGTCTAGGCTTGTGTCACTTTTGGTTGTCTGGTTTTTTCTGTAAAAATTCGATGATGCATCGTAAAATTTTGGCTTGTTTATGAGATGAAAATCGATTTAAGCTTATAGAGGGGTCTTTTTTAGCGAATTTTGAGAGAGATGAGAGGGGAAGGGGTTAAATATAGCGTTTTATGAATTCTGGAGTGGAAGAAGGGGACGCACCAATATATAGTGAAGATGAATAGCTTTTGTGCTAGATGTCGTATTCTCATCCACTTAAATAGAAGCAGCGAGGTAGGAACCGAATTAGGGCGATGATGTCCTGGTAATCAACAAGACCACTAATAGCCGGCTATTTGCATAAATGGTTGCAATTCTGCATGAGCAGATCGGTGCTTCTCCAAACTCATGTTTTTCTTATATCGATAGACAAACCTTTCATCACTTTTAGAATGATGTTAACGAGAAGGAGAGTCGTTGGGGTGCTAAGACTGTTGAAGGATCGGGTCATCAAGGTTCTATATCACTGGATCAACTCAGAAAGGACGTCCTTCAAAGCGATTTACAAATGAGGGTTTGTTTTTTTTTGCGTAAACGCTACTGTTTGCAATATTTGATTAATAGATATAGCTGCTTGATTTTTTGTTTTAGGTGATATTCAATTACGAGACTCAGTTTTGAGAATGTCGCTTTTTGTTGCTGGGATTTGATAGATTTCTTGAAAGTTTATGCATCAGATTAAGGATCGAGAATATTATATGCATGTCGCAGTAACGGTAAGTATCGCCATGCTATAATGCTTCATTGAGTTTTTTAATGAAATAAGAAGGGTTCTCTGATTTCTGCGGTGAATTACCGTTGTTATTAATATCATAATGAAGTTGCATCTGGAGTGAAGTGTTTCGGATCATATTACCCATCGCATTTCCACTCGTTACTTGTTTTTTTTTTTTTTCTTTGGTGCCAGTGACCGCTTGCTCATAGCAGTTTTTATCCTTTAACGTGTCACCCTCATCCTTTCCTCTTCATATCCCTATTGCTGCTGTTTTTCAGTCGGTGTTGTTTTAGGCGTGGCTAAGAAAGCACTGGAATAGTGTTGGCTTGTAAGTCTGGAAGTGATTTATTGGCACATGTGGATATACTTCCTTATTCTGCTTTATGGGATGTAATGACTTGCAGGAGAAGAAATTAGCAGAAATGCCAAAAGCAAGTGAAGGCTATGGTGGGAAATTCGGTGTGCAAAAGGATCGGATGGATAAGGTAAGGTATCTTGGTGCTTGTGAATTACTCATTGTCAAAGGGGTTGATGTTCACAACTCATATTTGAAAATCAGGTTGATTCGTTGCTTACTTAAATGTTTTACAGATGTGAAATAGCGAAGTGCTCTCACCCCAAGCTCAGCTGATAATTTTAGTTTATATACTAGCGAAATGTCGGGGTTTTTTGTCGACGCCGCTTTCGGCAAAGATAAGTGCTTCGGTGGGAGGAGATTTTATCAGCATTTTGTATTGAGAAGGTGGATGATTATGTGTTCCAAAAGCAACGCACCATAAGATATAGGAGATTGAGTGGATGGCACAGTTTTGTGCAAAGTGACCGTCGAACACAATCTTATATAATTTATGAACGGAAATGTTTCAGTTCTCATAATCACCCTAACTACCGTAGAAACGTAAATTTTTCTGGATTGTCCTATGCATATCTTCACTAGCATAGAGACCCACTTTGTCTTTTGTTCCATTGCATATATTCATCATCACAGAATTTGATTTATGCGCAGAGAATTTGCATCACTGTAGGATAGGAATGTATTTGTTTCAGGAATGTTAATCATCTTGGTTAGAGTTGTAGGTTTTTCTGCCTTTAGTACCGCCTAGGAATACTATACAGAGCCTTTTAAGCCCCCTATCCTACCACTCATCTCCTGTTCCGCAATTGAACAGTTATTCGAGCTCTACCTGTTTTTTGGAAGACATTAAAAGATGAATGGGAGATATCGCGGAAGCATAATAAAATTAAAGAGTGCCGAAACGTGGAATTATGAGGGCAAAGTGGAGAAGCACGTATCACAGAAGGATTATGCGAAAGGCTTCGGTGGGAAATATGGCGTTGAAACTGATCGGAAGGATGCTTCAGCTCATGGATGGGACGAAAAGGTGGAATTATCGAAGCACGAGAGTCAGAAAGGTTGTTCTTCGATTTCTTTTCCCTCGTCTGAAGAAAAATATTTTTCTAGGTGTGACGGGATTGGGAGAAAGATCTCTTGGTACGAGCAGTGGTTACGTTATCATTCCAGACCATTTTCTGTGGTGCTGTGAGTGAGGGAGTGGAAAGGTGCAGAATTTATTTAAGTTTGGTTTAGTTAAAGATGAAAATATGCAATGGGGGAAGAACTGAGACTGATGAA
This sequence comes from Parascaris univalens, assembly GCA_037576465.1. Lineage (NCBI taxonomy): Eukaryota > Metazoa > Nematoda > Chromadorea > Rhabditida > Ascarididae > Parascaris > Parascaris univalens. The sequence continues at coordinate 198,666,033 of CM075173.1, read as the reverse complement.
ATTCACTGTGAAATAGTTATTCATTTGCACAATGTGAGATCATGATTGACACTGTAAGGAGTGGCGGAGAAAAAACTCGTCTTATTTACAGGAACAAAGATCAGAAACGAGATTAATCGATTTTAGAGTAAGTGCAGGAAAGGATCATGAAGGTGAATTACTACACCAATATGAGCAAATGGGAGCTGTGAAGTATTGTAGTAATTAGTAAGCGAATCATGGAGCATTTACAGAATTAATGAAAGCGAGGTGGTAACCTATAATAAAATTCATGAAAATATTGAACCAAATAAAAAATGTGGGGAGGTTAGAAGCTGTTCATCGATGAGCTCCTGATCTGTGAGCTCCAGCCTTATGGGTCTGATCGTTAGAGAGGTCTAGTTCAGAAGCTTGCATCTTGCAAAGAAAAGCTTTCGATTGGTTGCTTCATGTGCTATGCAGCAGTCCTTCAAAGGTACATGCGAAGGAATCTTATCTTAAATATATTGAAATGAGGATTGATTGCTAAAATGTTCACTTGGACAAAAGTATGTTTTGAGTACAAAGAAAGAGGAATTTGATTATCGGTGCATTCATTAGGAGTACCGCAACGCCCCAAACAGGGATAATGTGGACGCGGCTTTGATGTATAGGAAGTGGCACCTATGAAAAGTGTTCTAAACGCTTTTATTTATTAATATCATCTTAGTAAAAATTGAAACATAAGTTCTCTGCGTGTTCTCTGTGTGGACGAATTGTTTCATATCTGACATTCCATTCAAAATTCTTTTTTTCGGTTAAACAAGTAAGCAATGCCTTTAGGCGGTTATGAAGTCTTTTTGGCGTAGAGACAGTGGATGGTGGGAATTGTTCTCTCTGTTGATAAATGCCAGCAGTCTGAAATATGAGCGACTGATTTGCTTTGATAGTGGGAGATTTCAACATCGATAATAAATTCATAGGAGAAATCGGTTCTTTTAGTTGTTACGTTGGAATGCGAATCCGAGAAGAAGGTTCTCAAAGTTTTCAGATACGGCACTAGGCTATGGCGGTAAATTTGGTGTTCAGAAGGACCGAGTTGATAAAAGTGCAGCTGGGTGGGACGAGAGAACGGAACTATCGAAGCATGAAAGTCAGAAAGGTGAATGACTATTTTATTATTCTTTATCGCTTTAAAGTATATTTATAGCATTTAGTATATATGGAGTCGAGGTTTTTTAGAAATTTCAGACAATCACAGTCGTTGCAATTTTTTCATATCATGCTGCAGTTCTGAAGGAAATTCATTCAGTTTCTTTTATTTGCAAGTTTCTTCATCTCATCACCACTTCGTTATCACTTCAATGGAGCTGTTATCTTTCAAGGGGAGGGGAGAAAGAGGATTCCGAAGCTTTGCTGCATTTGATTGCATGACTGTGCTGAACTGATGATATCTAATAATTTGACCAGGTTAAGCATTGTTGTTAAATGAATCGATAATTCCTCTTTAGTAGTTTCGACGTTCACGTCAGCCGTTCTATGAATAAATGAGGAACTCCTTAAATGAAGTGATGGAGAAATAGACGTTAATGAAATCAAGTGCAGATTACAAGGCGGGTTTTGGTGGAGCGTTCGGTGTACAGAAAGAAAGACAAGATAAGGCGGCAGCTGACTGGGGGTACCATGTGCCGCTTGCCGTTCATCCTTCTCAAAAAGGTCTTGTTGATGCACGTGTTTCGGGAGTGTATTTGCATCTGTTCGTTTATTCTTTATATGACTTTTTAACAAATCATCAAAGTATGCATTATCGGTCGATAGAAGTCAAAGTCGGAACGAGATTTAACTAATTGTTTATGTGGAGTGCTTAATAATTTGTTGTTCTGGTTGCCAGGAAGTATATATGAAAGGGAAGTGTCTGCTAGGAGTACTACATTCTCTCACCGCTTTCATTTTCTTTGTTCTCGGAAAGCAGTACCTGAATGCTAGTGCCTGCCATGTCGGAATGCCTTTACCAACTTTTCTCTGATAACCTCTTTGCTGATGTCCTTTAAATAACCACTGAGGACAGCTAGCTGTCATATCTCGTTACTGTTTGTTTTGACCACTTACCCTTGAAGAACAACATATTTCTGTTGATAACAGACCTTATGGAGTTTCTTTCTTTGTACTTTTTCTTTGTGCTTTCGTTAACTAATTGACGTAGAGGTAGATGAAGTGTAGGTTGAATCGTAGGGACAGCGTTAAGCCTGAAACTTTGTAGATCTTCATTAACTAACTAAATTCGCACTTCATTATCTTCATTTACTATATACTGGTTATATTCAACTGATAGTTGCCTATGTAGCCGACACTTTCATAAAATAATGCGCGTGGGAACTGAACCTTGTCTTGCATTCTTTTTTCGTTTTGAACAGGAGCTTCACGTAGAACTAACTTAAAATTGCATTTTTCCTAAAACTTGTGATCTTAACCTTGCTTTAGATTGATATCTCGCACAATCTTTTCAGACCTGAGTGTCCTACTTCTTTTATCTTAGAAAGTTATGGATGATGCCTGAAACGTCATGAGTGCTGAAGAATTGAATAGGATTCTAAGAATCCATTGTCCTTTTCATAAGTCGTTTAGAGAAATCTCATCGATTTCTGCGCCACTATTTAAACAATATAGAGTGTTTTGTTGAAGTGAGGTCCTCGCAGTGTTCTATCAGAATTGTGTATAGTAAGTGTGGTTATTCACAGTTCAGTTATTGCCTTCACAGATGGCAGTAGGGGATGTATCCCATAACGATCATTATGGCTTCCAGTCATTGTGCCCGCATTTTGCACGTCGACTCATATTTGATTTTATTGAAGAGATTCCTTATCTGTTTTTTCTTCCTTTTGGAATCATTCGCCTGGAATACTGATGGGAGAGGGGGATAAAATTGGTACATTAGTTTTAGTATAAGTGGATGCGGAATGCTGCAAGGATTGTTTTCTCATTATGTGCACACAGTGCCCTCATCGGCGGTTTGATCGGTGCCCATCGGGGGGATGATTTTGATAAGACGTTGAGGTCTGTATCGTCACAAAAAATGAAACTTTCTCAGCTGTCGGTGATTTGGAAGAAACATTTTGTCAAGTTATTGTGGAGGTGGAAATTCACTGAATCGAAGTCCAAGGCATGTCGACATGGAGAAGGGATTGGCTGGGGGATTAGCAGATTTGCAGCGCATCTTCTTTACCTAGCAGAGAGATATTTATTCCATGGTACTTGAGCTTTATTTCGTTTTTCGCAGAAAATATCAGTGCCTGAATCGTATAACGTCGGCCGATGTTGGTTTATTTTGGCTGACCCGTCCATCTCTCGTTGATTCACATGCGCTCTTTGTTTGCAGTGATTGTTTAGTGTGTATATGAATAACACTGCTTGTTGTGTGCTTACTTGCAAGCGTTTTATATGTGTATACTTCAGAAAAAGGTTTGATTTCAATTGAAATATGAATTATTTGTTGAAAAAATACTACTGAAAATTGTTAGATTATTCACGTGGTTTCGGTGGTAAATACGGAATCGAAACGGATAGACAAGATCGTTGTGCCGAAGGATGGGATTATCAGGCAAAACTGGCGCTACATGAAAGTCAGCGAGGTTAGCGGCGATCGTATGTGGCATGCCGAATCCTCTCTTTGATATTTCCCTTTATGCTTCTATTGCGTTTTTGCAGACGTTTATTTCATTTCGAGAATTATCGCATTGTCAGAAGCCTATGCTTAAGCATGCTACGTATCTCTATGTATTTGATAGCGAGGATTGGTAGATGAGAAAGTCTGTAAATCGTGTTTTTTGATATGTTTTCGCGCCACATGTCTTAGGATATTGTTCAAGAGAGAGATGGGTCAGGGAGATGGGTAGGGGGATCGATTTGTTTATCGATAAGCAACTATCGGCTGTTGAAAGGTGGTCATTAAATTGCTTGCACTGTGGGATATGATCGTTTAGGTTTCATAATAAAGGTTGGGGATGTTTGGGGCTCAGTTATAATAGCAGCTTTGTGGTCCCTGATTGCCTACCGTCGAGCTTTTTTTAATGCATTCGACAAGCAGGTCTTAGCATCCTTTTGTGACGATATTGAAAAGCTATGATTGTGAGTTTTTTTTTGGGGGATAGGTCGTATAGTTTGAAAAATGCTCGAAGAGTGCTTCGATAGTGCATTTGGGTTCATTGTTTGTGCCGTAACGCTTAATGTTCCCATCTTCGTGTTTCTTCACTCTCGTCTTTTCCTTCCCAAACGCTGTGAAAGATTTCCCGAACTTGAAACTAGTAAACATAGCATTTAATTGGAATTTCATACTTCTTCACAAATTGGAATTAAATCACGGTTGCATTGATCTTTATCGTACAGATCGAGTGGCGTTGTTTGTATGAGGTGCTTTTCTTGCAGTTAATGTTTGAATTCAGAGTTAACGGCGCTGAAACCAGAGTTCGGTTCTTTCGGCTTTTCATCAGTAATTAATTTGCAAAGTGGAGGAGGAAGGGTGGAATGTCTTTAATAGTTATCAGTCCATTTGAGATTTATTTGTCTATTATAGCTTTATAGAGCACGTAGAAAGCTTAGTTGTTATTCGGGAATTTCTTCGATAGAATCTTAATTTATTGGGTTAATAACAGTATTTGAGATGTTTTTCTTCTCCTGGAATTTTCTATAGTATATGGCCATTATGCACACTGTGTGTGCCGCTTATTAAGGGGAGGGAGAGTATGAAGAAATATGCTGATCCATCATTTTATAAGAGACGCTGTAAAGGGTTGAAAAAGGATAAGATGAGGGGACACTGTTTGGATTATATCGTTATAGCGATAAGACCATATGCATGTGTTATGCGGGAATTCATCCGTACGCTATTGTTATATATATTCTTGTATTCCTGTGAGTAGAGGCTGGATTGATGATGCGAGCAGAGAAAAAGCTTTACGTTGATGGTGTATTGTAAGGGTGTTACCTGTGAGATGCAATGCAGCGTCTTTGTGGATCCGAAGCAGGTGAAAAGGCAAAAAGAGATAAGAGTTTCAAATTCTTCTTTCCTATCCTCTTGTTTATTTGTGTCAATTGGAATGCTTTCGTGTAGTTAATTGGAATGCTTTCGTGTTCGAGTGCATTATTTAACGCCTCAAAGCAATCGTCTCATTTAACTAACTTCTGTTTATTTATTCAGTTGTTTAATTTTTCAGACTATGCGGTCGGTTTTGGTGGGAAACATGGTGTTCAAACGGATAGGCAGGACAAATCGGCTGCCGGTTACGATTATCACGAAAAGCTCGCTGTGCACGAAAGTCAAAAAGGTTTGCTAGATTGCAATTCTTTCCTTGTATTCATTGAGCTGCACCTGTATTACCTCTGATGAACAATTTGTGAACATCGAATAGAAGAACGCAGATAGGGTCGTTTTAAATCTTTACGATATGGTACGATTGGAATTTGAGAAAAATGGTGTAAACCATTTGCCGTTACAGCATATGGCGAGCTATTAAATCAGCAAAGAAAGCCACCTATACTCTCCTATTTGCGCTCTCGGTGCCTTTTTAATAGCTCGTCCAACTTGGCCATCCGTCCCTTTTCCCATCTTTGATCATGCCATGCCATCGGACTTGACCACAAGAGGAATTGAAATTTTACCGAGAAGTGAGAATCGGTCGTAGAGCATTTTATTGAAAAACACATGCCCTTTAAATAGAGGCGCCTAAGTGCATACCCTCAGACTTTTATGTAAGGTATGCTTGCCATTTGATTCTTGAGCTGTTGTGCTGTTTAGGTTGTGCCAGGTAAGTCCTACTCCACATGGTGATCTCATAGTTTCAGCTTCAGAGGGTGAAGACTACGGTAATAGCGAACTCTTGGCGAAATAGAACTTCATCCATAAAAAACCAGCATGTATATTAGAAAGGTTACTAAGCGAGGTGATAATTTTTGAAGTGTAGTTTCTAACAGGTGATGTAACTGCTGAGCATCAAGTCCTCTATCTAAAGTCAACTGCAAAGATATGTTAACTGTAAGATTTCGAGGTTGATCTTGCGGATAAATTGTGGGCATTTTGTACCGCGCTTTATTTTTCCGCTTAACTATCACAAGAACATATGTGAGAGGATTAAAAGAGCGTCAAGCAGTTTTTGCTGCTTTGAGACGAAACGCTATTGGGTAGGGCATTTTCAAAATTGGTAACCTCGATTTCTCTCTTGGTTTTTCAAAAAACCGCAATTGAAGTGCCATTTCTGAAACCGCTAATGTGGAACGCCCATTTTAAGCTGTGGAGTTATATTGCTTCCCGGTTTGTTCGGTTATCGCTACTGGTTTTGGAATTGTGGATATTTTAATGATATGGAAATGGTTGTGCTGTTACGTAAGGCTGTAGAAATTTAATATTGTCATATTCATTCATTTTCTTGCAGTTTTCCCCTCTGCCACTGCTTTCACATATGGTTTAATTTTTGATGGGAGATTGCTTGTTGAATTGAACGTTGACCATTGATAAGTTAGGTAGGATCGAGTGCTGTCATCTCTTGTTATCATATTTATTGTTTCGTTGATAGTTTCATAGATGCAGTGCTTCATAAGAGGTTTTAATATAATCGTTTTCGCTTCTTCTACATTTTTATTAAAAGGAATTGTCAGTAATCCTATTATGACGCCAAGTTTTGCATTGTTTTTCAATTTGCACGTTTTACTCGAAGCCATTTGTTTCATTTCGTCAGCGGCTATAATCCTCTGTTCAAATTGAACACTGATTTGCAGCCTGAAGCGGTATTATATTCAGAACTGGTTATTATAAAATTCCTTGTCAACGAGAGAGAATAATAGTATTTTAGCGCATTTGCTCAGACACTTTACCAAAAGATTACTAGCAGTTTTGAGAAGACATAGATAGTCAAGACTGTAAAAGGTTCATATCTTGGAGGGAGAATAAGAGTTTATCATTCCTTTGCATCCGTGGATGTATTTTATTTGAATAGAGGTACTATGAAATCTAAATTCTATATCTTTCAGGTATTAGTTTATCGCATGCAGTTGTTGTTGCTTTCAAGCATTATTGCATGCGTGTCGCTTCTTTTTTTAGACTACACAAAAGGATTTGGTGGTAAATACGGCTTAGAAGAAGGTCGACAAGACAAGAGCGCTGTTGGTTGGGATGATCATGAGAAACTACATCAACATGAAAGTCAAACCGGTTCGTTTTATCAAGTTTTTAGTGACGATAGTAAATCTTAAGTATACTTATGAGGGAAATAGTCTCCGACGGAAGTTGTCTTCATCCTTTTCTAACGTTCAGTAGTATTATTGTCTTCCGTTCCCCTTTTCTTTGCATTTATTTTCCATTCTTTTGTCTTTTGCGCTTTGATCGTCTTTGATTCATACTCCTGGTCTTTTAGTCCTTCACAGAGCGCATTCTATGAGCTGCGATTTTGAGATGTGCTTGTAGTTCACTCAGAGATTGCATGAACTCTAGATTTTGGCTGATGACAGCTACTGAGATAAACGGATCATGTCTATAGGTGTCGTAGTTGGTTTTCTGGACGATTATGTCCTGAAAGTTGAAATATTGGAACATTTTGCAAATTTGGTATACATGGAAATGATTTTGTTTTATAGAACTTTACATAAGATGTTGCTAACTGGGAAGCACTTATATCTTTCACAGAAAGTTTTTTTGCTTGGTACACTTGTTAGAGATCAGTCGCGAATCTTGTTCGTGATTCCTCTCCTATGAAGTATTTTTAAATTGTTCCTCAGCCCTTCAGGCCATCGTTCATCTTCGCCAATGAAAGAAATCCATCAAGCACCTTGCATTTATTATGGCATTTACTGTTTTTGACATTCGTGTTAGTTATGACTTATTCCTGCTGCAGAAAAATTTTTTGGTGTGGCTGTGAGAGCAGTCAGTTATAGTCAGATCTGAACCTCTCGGTTGGCGTTGATTGATATTTCCCCGACTTCCTCCTTCCTCCCTTTCAGTCCAGGAAACTTAATTTCCTTGTCATTCTTTTTTTCCATCAGCACTTGAGAAGCTAGAATTCCTTAATCATCTGAAATTGCTTCGTTTACTGCTATGCTTATAAGTTTTGTGTGGATTCAAATTCTTGTCGGAGCTGCTTCTAAGAAGGGGAAGTTGAATCACTAAAAATACGATATAAAATTTTGGGGCTGTTTCTTTATTGCCGCATTTGAAGGAAGTGAAATTTTTGGGCTAATGTGAAAAACCCTAATTATAGGAGTGCTTTATTTAAGATTATAAGAAAGGATTCGGTGGGAAATTCGGTGTGCAGGAAGATCGAAAAGACAAAAGCGCTGCCGGTTGGGACGAGCATGAAAAACTTCAGCCACATGAAAGCCAGATAGGTCTCTATTTCACTTTATATTTCGACTTCACTTATGAGAAGTGTTCCATGCATTATATTGCTATATTACTGGGAGCAAAGTTATTGAAAGTGATTGATGATGATATTTTTTTACGTTTACAAACATCCCCACCCTACCAGTTTTGCAGTTGTTTTATCTCGCAGTGCCACAATGATCGCTGCAGTGATTTACCCCATCAACCGAGGATCTATTCAGGTGTAAATTGAAAGATAAGCTGCGTAACATGGTATGACCCGAATTTCTTCGTCCCAGTTGGACAGAAGTGCATGCGGTTGAGCTGCTGTGCTTCCTTTTGGTGCCCTAGCGGGATTGTGCGCTGGTTGGCTGTCACCAGTTAAGAATTAGTTACTACTTGTGTGGCATATCTAAATTTTCTACAATGTTTGTGTTAATGTTTGCATGTTCATTTTATTATTACAGACTACAAGAAAGGATTTGGTGGGCAGTATGGATTGCAAAGGGACCGACAGGATAAATCTGCAGTCGGATATGAATATCATGAACAACTTGCTCAGCATGAAAGCCAGAAAGATTATGCCAAGGGTTTGTTTTCAGAAGTTTTCCCTTGTCAGGTGTTGTGAATTATGTTGAATTTGTCTAACGCGCGAGGAAGAAAGAGAGGTGATAGAGGACAGAGGAAATTTAATGAAACTATGTGAACGTTCTGATTGCCTACAGAGGTCGCAGGCGAAACTCAATCGGATAGGGATTGGTCTGCGAATCGACAGTGAAGCTGTTCCATTCCTACAAATTTTTCTTTGTAGCGTATGGTTGGGCGTTTATTTTCGACGCTATGTTTGGACGTTATTATTGATTTCTTTTGATTCAACTTTGTCATCATATCATTGTCACATTTCTTAATTATCTATTTCATGATCGCATACCAACAATGGATTGCCGAATTCGAGGATGAAGACAATTTTATTTGGGATTGACCCTTTCAGTATCACTGTCCAGAGTCGCCTATGAAATTTTTTGGAAATTTAAGGATTTTTAAGGATGTTTAGCGGAGCGGAGTCAGAACGAAAACATGATCACTCGTATCTTCTAAAAGTCCACAAACCTCTCACATATGATTTTATCCATAACTTATAGAATTTTGCAACCCGGATGATAGCTCCAGCGAGTATTAAGAAATGGAAGCATATCTTTGTTTCAGATGAGCTTTTTTCAGGATTCGGTGGTAAACACGGTTTACAAACTGATCGACAAGATAAAAGTGCAGTGGGATATGATGAAAAGGAACGTGCTGAACAGCCAAGGAAGGAGTCGCCAGTAGTCACATCGAAGGGAACAGCTTCCAGTCTCAGAGCGAGATTCGAAAAGCTCGCCACCTCCGAGGTAGGAATTTTTCATTCATCAGTTTTCGTGGGCACATTCCTACAACTTTCATTTAGTGAATCTTACGCATTTGAATCACTGGAAATAATGGGATTTACGGTCAAAATTATTACTTGCTGTCAAACAAAATTATTACTTGCACTTAGCTTTAGTCGAATTGCAATTAATGTCATGTCATTTGCTCTTCACGCGTAGACTTGAAACACTTGGAAGTTTTCCTCTTCGTTAAGTAGAATTGCTTCGTAAATGAAGCTGACTTCGGGAGTTCTCAAGCTGCGCTTCTTGATCTTAAGATTCTTCCGTACGCTCGCCTTAAAACTTCAAAGGTGGTATTTGCACTACGCATTTGAATAGAATGACTGTTGGAAATTCAGTTCGGAATTTATTGTTGACTTTGTAAACAGACTATTTAGATTGCATTAAGCTAGAACCACTTTTCTTTCAATATGTTGGTCTATCTGAGCTTTGCTAAATGGTAGGACCTTGTAAGTTCGAAACTCGACTTAGCTTGACTGTAGCTTCCCTTTCATCATATACTTAAGTGATCGTTCGTCGATTTAAAGTCCTCAGGCTTACATCGTGTGTTTGTATGGCTTTTATATGAATATTAGATCCAAGTGAGCTGTTCACGGCTTCAAAAGTTTTATCGTTACTTGGTAGAGTGGCACCGAGTTTTAGAAGATGTGGGTAACCCTTAATACATTCTCAAATCTCTTTGATTCAGCGTGTGAATCAGTTGCAGTATCATTCAACGCAGGCGTGATTGTTAGATAATTGCTTACTTACATTTTCGTTCTTTTTTTCGAGGTTTTTGGGAAGGGATAATTATAGGATGACGAGAAGGTAAGGCAAGAAAGAGAGCGACGGAAAAGGGAAGATGAAGAACTCAAACGGAGGCAGGAGGCGGAAGAAGAAGAGAGACAGAAGAAGATTGCGGATGAATGGAGACGAAGAGAGGAACTGGAAAGACAGGTGAATCTCGTTTTTTAGTAGTATGTATGTTCGGATCTGTCATGTTCTTCGTCGAAAGTGTGAGGCAAGAGCGCAGTATCCCTTGTGTGGGTTTTCAGTGAAGGTGAGAGAGATGGATAAAGAAATTCTAATAACCATCAGGTCTTGTGGAATTCGTCATCTAGTCAAAGTAAGCAGTTTTCTGTTCAACGTGGAGGAAAAAATATACTTCCAGCCAAATTGCTTCTCACATTTTCGGTCCCCTTCTTTCCTTCTTTACTTATGCATACTTTAATGTTCTTGAGGGGAATCACAGTCGCAATTTCACCAGAGATCGAAATTCTCTCAATCTGCTGGATTTTAAGACCAAGTTTTTTCTGGCCTGGTTATATGTTGAAAGCTAATAAAAGTCATCAAAGAATTGCTTGGCTGCCCGTAGAGGTGACGACGCGCTTTAAACTGCCAGTTAGCAGCCTCTCCGATGCGATTTATGTGATGAGGGATCCATTCTTGTCTGCAGTTTCCCTGAGATGATGGGAGGAGGGGAATTCACATGCAGCTATCACCTCTCATTTAAATTCGAATGCAAATCTGTACAGATTCGATCAAAAGAGCGGTTTTATCGAGTGTGAAATTTTTTTTGTCAATGGAAAGGGGTATGTGGAATTTGAATGTTAATGATGGCAGGGTTCAACAAAAATATACACGCTGTTTTAATCAAACAGTATTGTGGTATACAAGCAAGTGCGCGTGATGTTCAAGGAGTCCACCGACAATTTCCGTTCCGTATGCCTATGTTCTTGCTTCGTCCTCCTTCATGATTACCCCGTAGTCCATCTGTTTTTGCATGTTCTAAGGTCGCTGAAGATTATAAACGAAGTTGGAGGACAAAAGCAGAGAGTATTGGTAACCCGAATATTTTTTTTCTGAACCAAAGAGTGCTATATTCATTTAAGCACCGTGTAAGTTTTCATGTTTAGGTTAGATGTTAGAAAGTTGGACTGAAACGTTATCTGAGATTCTCCGAACCTACAAAATAATCAGTTGTTACTTGCGAAGTCCATTTTATGTTTACAGATGGATCCGGAGGCTTTGGAAGAGGAAATGAGACAAAACGAGACGGCTCGTCATACTGGAGGTAGTAACTTTTTGTTTGAAAGGGTTGGGAAGGGATTAAAGTCATTTGTTGTCATTTCCGTTATGCAACTGATGATCAGAGGCCAGCTGCTGTACTAATTCCGGAAGTGTGAACTAGGTTTTCAGTCGAATTGCGGTGTGTTTTTAAACTCTTGCTTCCGGTACCTTGACGAGAAGTTTAATAGGAAAACTCAGTTCGGGTTTTCAGTTTTATAAATGTCGTGCACAAGTGCATCTGCGCACCGAATATAGGTTGCTATGTGGTATTATATTATTGTTTAAGAGGTAGACATTAAACTGCTAATAGGAACTAATTCGAAAAATACCCTCCACTCTTATTTCATTTAATTCAGTTCTTCCGGTACTTTCCGATATCATTTCCAACATTTTTCCGGTGTCACAATATTTGTTAGGTGGCTTTCTTTGTTGCTGTAATTGCAGTCCATTTTTGTTTGTTGGTTTGGCTGAAGAAAAAGTAAAACATCGGTGTAAAAAATGATTTGTGTTTGTAACGTCGTTGTGATACGAGAACTTAGAGCATTCTATTGCTCGCGAAACAGTCTTGCAGCATATTGAAGACAGCAGTGGAAAATAAAAAGTTTGGAAATAGAATATGAATCTTTTTATTCGTTAGTGGCGTTGAGCTGCGCACTTCCTGTAGGAAATTATCTTCCGTTTTCCCTCCTCACTAACCGATAATCACTAATTTTTCCATCATATGAATATGAGTGTTGTCTTAATTTCAGTCTAATCCTCAGTTTTGAAAAATTACCTATCCTTTTTCGATGAGCACGTTTCTTCTATTCGAAATAATGCCATCTGTTTGAACATTTTTGCTCTCTCATTTGGAAATGGTTTGATGCGTTATTCGTTCAATTTGAATTAATTGGAATTGAATTCATTTTCTCATCGAATCCACTCTTGAAAGCGCCATTACTTTATGGGTCGGCGAGTGAATTATCCGGGAGTTTTATTTAGACAAAGGTTAAGATGATGCGCTCTCTGTACCATCAACTCAGATTATATTACGGTTGTATGCTTTTGCAACACTCTTATTTTTCGTTCCTCTAAATGGTGCTTGTGAAGGGAGAAGGGTTGAGCTACCTACGCAAAGTAATGGGTATGCAGGTGATTCGCTCCAGCTAATGGAGTAAATTGGCAAATCAGACCTATTTGCTAGCGCTTCAGGTGCGATAAAACGCCCATCACGCACTCCAGTGGGCGCCGTGGCAATAATGCCAGGATTGGCAGCAACTCCTAATCGTGAATCTGCGGTGAGAGAACCTTCCTTTGAACATCGAGAAGAGGAAATCGAGCAATTCAAACCTCACCCAGCTGCCGAACCCATCAAATTACCAGATTTCAACCCGGCTGCTTTAAACAGACAGCCTCAAATTGCTTCAGGTTGGATTCTGTGATTTTTGCTTTATAGCTGAGTTGAATCTGTTTGGTTGTTCGTTCTGCGGTCGATATTTAGATATATTCTCGTTTATGCTGGCAGAGTGATGTGGATACCTTTTTATATTCATTTGTAGCAATACTGAAGTTGCAGCCCAAATTTTGCGCAGTGACTGCATAAAAAGAGGCAGAATGAGGGGATCGGTGCTTGCATGGCAGGATCGGCGAAATGGAATTGGGGTACCACCACTACTTCTATATGTAGACTGTTGAGGGGTTAGAGGGAGGAATGGGTTGTAGTGAAGCAGCAAAATGTGTGCTAGTAAGAGCATGACGAATACCCATAACAGAAACAGCAAAGAATTTATGAAGTAAGGTGGTGGGTGTCGTTGTGTAAGAGAAGCGTCGTGTTCGAGAAGATGGGAAGGATGAGAACAGTTGAGAGAAATAAGTGATGTTTGAAACGATTCAGGGATGTTGGGCAACGAGCCTAAAGCAGGTACTAGAATCGGTCGCGCCTCGTGATGTGAGGGCGTTCCTTAGTGCGGTTGCGGGTGGTGGAGAGTTGTGTGCATGCTTTTAACGCAGTCCTTGCTGATCTTCGAAACACCGGACGCTTGAGAACATGGACTGCATGCACACTTTTTCTACTCTTACAACTTTCATCCCCCATTTCTTTCACTCCTCTCTCCTTTCTGTAGTACTCTTCTTGTCTCGTTTATGAAACTGCTAACCTTGCAGAATTGGTTATATATTGCAAGTTTTTCTATTCCCCTGTTGATAGGTCGACTGTTTTCCGTCTAGTCATCACTCTTGAATACGCCCAGTTCCATCGTTTTTAAGATTCACTATTAAGTAATTTTTTCGCTGATTCCAGATGTGATGACAGTATCAAATGCTACAGGAGCGAATCCGGTGGAAGAAATGCTGAAACGTGTGTCGACGAGTGAGGACGACGAGGAGCAAGATTGGAGTGAAGAGCCGCAAAATATATCCCAACATGTTGCACAAGTAGGTGGAGTTTTATAAGAGGGTTGATTTTGACACGCTATCTTAGAATTTTAACCACCTCTGCATTGATCCTTTACTTGATTTTCCATTCTCATCCAACCTCATGTGAAGTGCTCGTCCAGTAAACGCCTACCTACCTAAGTCCTGCGTTCTGTATCCAATGAAAATTATGCTTCCAAGCAGTTTAGGCAAGACATTTGCGTAGATGTGTGTGTGTTTTTTTTTGAATTCTAGAGCAAGTACTATGGGGCATGGACATAAACCTTTTGTAGGTATCATATATGTATTACATTCGAAACTATGTTTCTGATGTTTGTGTGATTGGGCGTAGCGCATGCCGCTGAATGTGTTGCTGGCATCCGCCGTTTATTTTGAACAGATTCACTTCAAGATTTTTGGGGGGTTTCGCCTTCATTTATTTAAGCTTAGCTACGATGTTTGCAGCTTCGCATCGTGGCGGACCATTTCTTTAATTTTTTGCATCCTCATCAAATCAGCGTAACATTTTGTGAGGTCCATGAATACATTTAAATTTTTACCAGTAACAGATGCGAAAGAACACATGCAATTTTTTTTACCGTTATGTCAGCAGGCAGATGCGAAAGAACCGTCTGCGTTCACTTCTTTTGCATCTTTAGGACCACTTTTTTGCTTAATTAAATGTGGCTTCTTCTTGAGGTAGGGTATGTTCTGGCTCTTAGTTTTCATCTTCTTCACAACCATTTTGTTCAGATTACTCAGCAGCCTCTTTTCTCTTATTGCCGGAGTATTACATCATTTGGGAAATGGAAGGGTGCCGTGGAAGGTGGAAGAGACCATCTGTGCGCGCTCGTAGTTCCATTACCACAGTATTGGGTTGGCGCTTGTAGGTATATGATGACTAGATAGCGCTGATGTGTTTGCATGTGTAAGGATTGACTGGATTTCAGTTTATATTCCTTTAAAATTTCCCTAATATTTATTCGAATTTTTCCGCGCAATTTTTACATTTGTACGATTGATCAAAAAGTGCATGAAAATCAGATCTCTATGATGGTATTTCAGACGGTACAGCAGTCATCTGATGTCCCTTATGGACATCGATACGATTACGTGCCAACGGACGTTCCACCGCCAGCACCCACCACTCAAGCTGCAGCAAGTGGAGCGCGTCTGCAGCAGTATGAGGAACCTCCTTCTGAGGCATTGTTTTTCCTTCGAAATTTCCTATATCCATTTGTGTTTTAATAATTTTCAAAAAATGGCTTCGGGAAGTATCAATTTTTTGGTACTTCTCTAATGGCTTTTCCGACGTGACATGAATTTAAAGAATTTCTTGAATGTATGTGTGACATACATTCGGGTAAAAATGTTTTAATGACGATGGGGCGCACAAATTTAATCTGTTTTCATATGCTGTAAATGTGCCATGGAAAGGTTGAGTATTTGTGGATGAACTTTTTCCGAGTTTCGGGAGGGAGTTGTTTTTCGGTGGGATCGAGATCGAAACCTGTGTAGTGCCTGAGTATCGATCATAATGAATGCTTACAACGAGCATTTTGGACCTCGATGGTTTCATCTCAGTCGTATGGTAGAAAACTTTCAGCCCGCTTCATATCCCATTAGTTGCGATTTTGGGCTGTTCTTATGTTTTTCTTATATTTACGCTTTCGGGGTAAATATAAGAAACTGGGAGATGGGTGGTGTATATGCGATAAACTTGTGTTTCAAACTCTGCATGATATGTTTCTGATTTTTGGTAATTATGAGGTCCTGTTCGACATAAGATCTCTTGATGGGATTATTTTTCCTGAATATTCTCCTGCTCCTATTGCATCGACTAGAATCATTCGTACTGTGTATGTAAGTAGTGTAAAATTATAAATAATTGTATGCAGAAGTCATAAAGAGTGGTTAGCCATCCCGGCGTAGCGCCGTATAATACGGAAACAAGTTTTTATTCATATTTCATTTATTCATATTTCATTATTTTTTCATCCGCCAGTAGTTGTATTTACCTTGTTGGATGTGAGGCACGACTTGAAAAGGATTCCGCTACATTTGTAGGCAGCGCCAGTACTCCTGTCAAGCGACCCATTATCGCCGCCGCCGCATCCACTCAGTTCTACTGGACTCACCGCGGTCGCGATCTACGACTATCAGAAGCAAGATGATGACGAAATTAGCTTTGAACCCGATGACGTCATAACTAATATCGACCAGGTACTTTTCGTTTTTGTTAAGGGCGTTTAATTTAAGCAGTGGACGTAGATTCTTTTAGGCTTACAGTGAGCAGAACTAAGTGCTGAAGCCTTGCTTCTCTGTGAAATCCTTGGCAGCTTCCTCCTGCTTTCCAAAGACTGTTCAGAGTGTATATTATAGAGGACTTGCTTGAACACCGTTTATTCCGAATCTATTCACTTTTGAACGCCATCGCCCTGTTTAGATGTCACTTGGTAATGGTTAATAGGTACAGAATCTTGGTTAAGTACAGAGTTAATTACATCCGGAATCGAGCCTTATAGTGCATTAATTTGGCTTGCAAGAGCCATTGGGCAAACATTGTATTTGGAAACATTGTAAAAATTATGAACCGATCACAACGTAATGACGGATTAAATCTGCTTTGGGTTCGTCAACGACTTTTATACACTTGGAACAAGTAGTTCGAAAATTTAGTTTTCATTACAAGGTAACATAATGAGCGTAATTTTTTTATTGAGGCAACAGAACTATTTTATCGAAAACATCACGTTCAGAAAGATTCCCGATCCGCAGTCCTCTTACGTGAAGCCACGTCTTAACGCAGTCAAGAGGCTCTCAAGATAGGTGACAAACACTATATTTCTTGACGAGTCCGATCCAGTTCACAGAAGCTTAATTCCCAAACGCGATTCCCATTACTGCGTATGTATGCTGTGTCAGCATGCTGTATCCAAGTGTGATTTCTAAATAGTATTTGTGCCATCGTTTTGATACCGGACGATCACTTTTGCAAAAATTAGTGGGACAGCTCGGATGCTGGCGAGTATATGCAAATTGATACATAGTTAAGTGAGCTCTGAGCCTTAGATGATGAAATGCTGGTTTTGAATAGATCGAAAGGGCGCGATAATACCTGTTCAGGTGGACGCTGGTTGGTGGCGTGGAATGTGCAATGGGCAGTATGGGCTATTTCCGGCCAATTATGTCGAGCTACGATGAGGTGAAGCGTTGCCGCCGTTTACTATAATACTGTGTTTGTTAAGTTGTTTTCATTTCCAAGGTTTTTTGATCTGTAACCTGTGTAAGGTTCACATGTTAGTTTAATGCGGACTTAAAGTCGTATACGTCCCCTTGCGGTATACGGTTGTTTTTGTGGTTAAGCATCGCTCACAGGACGAGATATACCGAAGTGCATTTAGCGTAGTGTCATTTGAGTGTGATTTTGTTCCGCACCTATATTTCCTGCAACGGGTCACCTCTTTTTCCATCTCGTGTTAACTGGCAGGTCCAAGGTTTTGCAGCGCGGGTTTTTGTTTTTCTTCAACCAGTGGAGGGATTTGTTTCCGAAACTGTAGTATTGGTTGGGCTATTTTCATGGATCAGTAGATTAAGCAGGTAGTGGTGCGGGAGTAAATGATAAAAATTGGAATGCTCTAGATGAAATGATTGATAGACGAAGAAATGTTCACAGGTGGTAGAAGACTTTTAGTGGGTGACCTCCAACAGCTGCAATTCGCCCACATTGTTTATAACAAATTGGAATGCAGTAGTCGGATAGATGTTCGGCTCATTATGGATTTTGCGGGTTTTATTGGTGTACTTAAGGGGGCTGGTGTTACGGGGGTTTCGTTTATGCACTTCGAGTGCTTCCTGCTGTTCTCGGCCTTCCTTTCCGTTGATAAGTCGTTTTATGTTGTTCTCACCGTTTCGAGTAATTCCAGTTCTATTTTGCATCTCATATCTTTTGCTTAGTTGCGTCTCTTTTCTTTGCCTTCTAATCAACACTGCTCTTCAATTCCTCAGCTATGTTGTCTATTTCAGTTTTCCTGTATTTTTTAAAATGTGGCAGTCAGAGTGGATGAATGGATAAAACTAAAAACCAGTTCAAGTTAAGTTAGGCTGGCTATTGGTTCATCTCATTTTCGTGAATCAGCGCCCTCTCTTTATCGGACTGTCGACTTTCATGGATAATGTTCTTCCGACATTGAAGCGCAATGTGCGCCTGTTTATGTAGACTTGTTTCTATTAGTGTGATCGGGGCAATGCAGCAGTGATCCGAATATGATTGCTCCATCTTTCAAGGAGGTTGTGGGTGAGGAACACAGTATCTGAGCACTCAGGCACGCTGATATCAATGCCACAAACCGTCTTATCGCTACCAACATGCTTTAGAGTGTATTCTTACGTATGCGCCTCTGAAATAAGCTGTTTAGGTTTTATACACCTTTTCATCACATTGCAGTGGATGTAATGGCGGTCGCCTTTCGCAATTGTTGTTTTCGAATCGCCGTTTACTTTTGAACCGTATTAAGTCCGCAACTTTGCACTATTACGAGTTATTATGAACGTTCGCCTAGTGAATAAAACGTCGATATTTTTAGGTGTGTAAAAGACGCATAACATGCTTAAAAGGCGGAAGCCCAGAAAAATAGGGTTTCGGTCGGAACAAAGAAGAAAGACACAACTCTGGACAGATGGTATGGAGCTAGATGGGTTTTGTGGTTGTATAACGGAATTGCGTGCCGCTGTACAGGAGTTATTCGTTACGTGCAAGGGTTCTGCACTAGATTTCTAACACTGCTCCGTGTAGTACTAAAAGACGAAGGATACGCCACAAATATTACCATTAGTTCTCGGACCTTCATCAGTTTCTATCACACTGAGGTATTGGCACCCAAGGTGCAATTGAAGCCATTTTTGCTCCGAAATATTTTCTCCATAAACATAAAACAAGCGAACACATGCATAAATTCCTGTTCCCAGGGCACAGTCATCAGAAGAAAGCACCGAGAAAAATATTTTCCAAAAATGCATTCGATTATCCTTTCTAGTCCATCTATATAATGGAGAAGATCGTAAGCGATTTCACCCGTTCGTTCACCTCGTATCAAGAGCCACTCCCTCGGTTCGGTCGTCTCTCCTCTTGAAATGTTGGAGATTCCGTGCTGACAACGCCTAAATTTTTGGTGGGTGTATCGTGCTACTGGATTGAGATATTGCGGGTAGCATGGTTTTCCACAGCCAAGCTTTTCTTCCGCCAACTGACGGTGTGTTTTTCGCAATGTATTCACGTTTCATACATTACATTTGCAACGATGCGCCCCGTGTTGTCAGCTATCGACCGCCCAAGAAGCGGGTCCGCTATACATCTCGTGTCCTGTCTTCCTTGCGTCGAAGGCGCAAGTCCATGGTGGATTTCACTGTCTCTTACCTTTTCTGGCACCCAAGGCGGCAGCCGGTTGTTGATTTCTTCGTCTGGTACCTCTTCTGTGCCGAAGGAGCGAGTCCGCCGTGGATTTGCTCGAAATCTCCAACTGACCCGCTCGGCGCGAGTCAGTTGGAGATTTCGTTGTCTCCTATCTTTCGTGGCTCCCACAGTGCCAGTTTGCAGGGGATTTCGCTGTCTTCTATCCTTACTAGCGCCGACAGCATGAATCCGTTGTAGATTTCTTCTTGTTCTAGCTTTCCTGGCGTCAACGGTGCGAGTTCGTCGTCGATTTTTTCGTCTCTAGTTTTTCGGAACGCTGATGGCGATAGCAGTTTATGGATTTCTTTGTTTTCTGTGTTTCCGAGCGCTAAAAGCGCAAGTTCTTGTCGATGTCTTCGTCTTCTCTTTTCCCAAGCGCCGAAGTCGGAGTTCAGCTGCGTATTTCTTGGCCTACTTTCTGTAACTTGGTGAGTGATGTGGTCTGCACAAAAAAATGAGGCACGGGCACGTGCGTCGTTGTGTGCGTCTCTGCTTTCATCCCTGCAATTTCTAAACCTCGGATGCACGAATTTTGAATCTGGGTTTTTACAAAACACTTGTCGTAGGACGTGGAAAAATGTGATACAGAACTCCACATCGGAAAAAGCCATATTCATAACATTCCTATCAGAGAATCGTCACGCTGTCAAATGCGGAGATCCTGGCGCATCCACAACCCAATGAAAGATACGCGTACTGCTGAAAAACCGCAGCAGCGATTGTTCACGCTCGAACTCACAGCCACGACTACAACCTCTCGCAAGAATGAAACGACGTTTACTGAGTGGCGAATGCGGTCACTCTCACACCTGCAATCGCCCTCACATTTGTAAAGTAGTTTCCTCTTCATTCTTATTTTTCTCACTCCCTGCCACCGACCGATATGTGCTCCGTTAACAGTTGGGGAGAGTTTCGGATTAGAATTGCGATATCCATAAACGTCACAAATGGGATCTCGTTATTTCCTAAACGTAAAGATTTCACATGGGAAAAGGGATACTCCTGCTCCATATACATGCCTCCTCAAACTCCATCGCACCGTAAGAATGGACTTATTTATATTTCATCAGCTCTATACAGTGGCACCGGAAAAACTTCAGGTGCACCTGCCTTCGCCACATCAGTGGGAGTCGAAACATGAAAATCGGGTTGAGCAGTGCGCCATAGCGTATAACTGTGCGTGGCTGATGAGCCACATTCAACAATTTCTGCATTATTTTGCAACAAAGAAAACAGTGGACTTTATTTCCTTGCCAACTGAATCGAACAGATGGGAAACTAATTAATGCAATAAGCTAAACACTGTCGATCCCAGTGCGCAACAGAAAGCTGATGAATCGAAGCGGCAGAGTTAACGAGGTCGGAGTGGAAATGTAACTGCAGCGATTATGACGGAAGGCATTTGACTGTCCAGTCGAAACTTCATCTATCTTTCCTTCCTCTTTCCGTAAGAAAGCACCACGAGTGACCACGAACCATAAAATATGATATCCCCATCTCTTTAAAAGAGGCAAAATTAACGGCAGAAATGACAAGAATGCACCGGATGCGATAGTGAAACTCTACAGGTCGCAGAGCAAATTGATATATTTGCGAGCTCAACTGTTAAAAGAGAGTTCAGAAGTTATCCGCATTAAAATAAAGCGTCAAAGCTGTACCTCTAGGGCATATCGTATGAGAAAGGAGCGAAAAAATACGCCTTTCTCGGATTGAAAATCTCATAAACGATCAGCTGCTCGCATTTGAAACGCGAACATATGCATGTTCGTTAATAATGTTCCTAACGAACATTATTATCCATTGTGCGTTTTTGTGCATTTTCGGCTACGCGTGAACCAAACACTTTGAGCATCCAAACATTAAAGCAATCAAATATTCAGGTACTCTAATGCTCAAGAACTTAGGCACTCAAAGACCTATCACTGAATACACTATATAACTGATGCCGAATAATGTGTGAAACAAGACGACTCTGCCATATACAACATTTTACTGTCTGTCTTGCCATCATCATTGACTTTGCCAAAACAGGCAATTCCAGCCAAGCTAGGAATTTCCTGGTTTCTTCGACTTTTTTGGTTAAGGCATTTAGGTAGCACGTCTGCAGGAATTTCCTGGTTTCTTCGACTTTTTTGGTTAAGGCATTTAGGTAGCACGTCGGGTGCAGCTAATTTCCTGGTTTCTTCGACTCAGATAGCGAAAGTCTGAGCCCACTGGATTTCGAATCCGTTCAGCGTCCTGAAATAACTATCCTAGTTTGACACCTTTCTTAACTGAATATTAATTTGAATGTGCTTTTGTAACTCATATCGAGATCCACTCTATGATTCATTCAACACAAATAATTCATCATAAACAAAAAAGGAACTTCAATCTTCGGTGCGAATTAGTCAGTTGAAAATATCACTCACTAGCAACAAGCCATCATTAAACTGAAACCGCAAAATCAATAAACAAACCGTTCGAAAACTGAGTGAGGATGCTCTTGAGCAGAAACCCCGGCCTTATGGCCTGGACCTCGACATTACGTATGGATTATGTCTCTAAATATGCGCATCACCAAACTTTCACGACATTCACCTTCCTCCACCGCTAGCCTTACCTCTATTCGTCCTTCCCCTCCCCTTTTCACAACAAAATAAAAGTATCCACAGTATCCAGACGCATCTAAGCACTGAAAACCTTGGTAATTTCAAAAAACTTCACCACTGAATTATTCACTCCCCTCCACAACTGTAATAAACTTCAAACTTGACTGATTTCCTAAAGCTATAAATGTTGTAATGTGGGTGTTTCTCTACAGTGCTATATGTCATTAGAAAAGAAAACAACTATCACTTAGCAATGTTAAGCGCAGCTGCTCGTCCGCCTTTTCTAAACGTGTACTCTTTATACAATTAAACTTTGTTTTCTTTTACAGCCAATAAAGCGGAAACAACAGAACAATAAAATAGGGAAGTGAAAGGCATTTGAATAAGAAAGCAATTACTGCGGTTATATCGCATAAGTATATATTACAATGAAGCTCATAATCACATCGGACGAATTAGAAACGTTTGCAGACACAATGTTCCTATCGACTGCACAATACAGCCCACCTTGGCCAGGTAACTTTCAACTTACTAGAAGCTTTAAATATTCTAACGCCTTGCAACCCAGAATTTTCAATGCAGAATTTCCGCATTTAAAGACCCATCGAAAAAAGGAAAAGCGAAGTTTTTTGGTTATGGGAAATGTAATTAAAAACTATTGGTCAGAAATGATTTTTCCGGCAAGTAGCTCGATATAAACATTGGTCCGCATGCAGTTGAAAAAATATTACATAAATTTCCCATTAACCTTTACTCCGTTGTAAGTATGACGTGATTTTGCTAACAAATATATTTTTGCCCTTCGTCCACCAACTTTTGCCCAATGAATTGCTGTTTCCACCCAAAACGCTGGAAAGTTCACCAATGCATTATTGAAGACGTTTTTTTCAGTCGAATATTTCGAACAACAAAATCCATAAATGTCCAGATAAAACCAGATGTGCGGAAAAGCAGAAAGAGCAGTTACCTATGATTGGGATGTAACGTATGATGCAAACGACGCTTACCAATTCCATAATCATTTCCGTGGTTCATGAGCTGAAATCACCGGAAACGGACCTAGCTATTCTAATGCGTTTCTAAACACATTCACCAGTGCACATTTAACGATAGATCTAAGGTATTTGTGCATAACTGAAGCACTCACTTCTCAAAAGTAAATAATATCGATACAGCACTGCATTAAATTCTATAAGAAAAACAACGGTCGGAAAACTCGTCAACTTTTAAAACGGCTGCTCCGAGAAATGAAAGCAGCAGTAAAAATAATCGTCTCATTCATAATATTGGTGATGACAAGAAAAGAAAATTTCTATCACACGATCCAGAAAGAAAGAGGTGAGGAAATTCCGTCTACAAATGAAACGTTGACTATGCCTGAAAAAGAAAATTATGTTATTACGACTATGTTTGCATGAGAGACTAGCATGACCCTAAATGATCCTCCCCGCAAAAGGATTTCAAATATAGTCAGCGAAGAAGGCCAACACCACCTTTAACTCAAAGCGATGACAATGGCTAACAATTTGTAGTGCAAAATGGGAAAAAGAAACCTACCTCTCACGAACCTGCCTCGTAAACGTCCCAATAGTCCACCCATCTTGCATTATTCACACCATTCAAGCTTCAAATTCATCAACGACCGAGATTAAAAATAAAAAATACACCACCAAACTTCTGCTTATCCCTTCTACGGAACTTAGTTTTTTGGCTATTAAAAAGGTAAGCACTACATTCAATCCCTTGGACCCCTTTTTCCACATGCATATTTATTTATTGAGCATCTCTACACGCACGATAAACGACAGATAAAAGAAACTACTATGCAGTCTCAAATACTCTCGCCTCACAACTTCGAAATCAAATTAGGGACAAAGTTTTCCTTCAAAACGGAACTTTATATAAAGTTTAAAGGAAATGATCTGCTCAAAAGGGAGTTTACGGATTTGCGAAGAACTAAATGGCAATCGCCACAAATTATAGCATAAGTTGAGTACAAATTTCACACCATCATTAGGCATAAATAAAAAGGCATCATCAGCGAAGCATATTCCAAGCGAAAAGCTGTACCGTCATCACAGCAGTCCTTCGACTGTGTCGAGCAGATCGCATAGCGAGATAATGAGGTAGATAAAAGAATGCATAAACGCCGTGCTGATTACCTCGTAAATTGTTACCACCTTAGATCATTGACGCAACGAACCATAAGACAAGTGCATTTGCCAAGAATGCTGAAACAAGCACTCTTCCAACGGCCAAACAATTTGACTGCTATGTAAAAAATCTTCCATAAGTAATAACTACCTAATCGAAAATGGAGAAGCCAAAAATATTTCGAAAAAACTGATTAGTAGGAAAAGTATTCGACGTCATACCTCATATATATAAGAAAGAAACTTGGTTCATTAATA
Source organism: Parascaris univalens (assembly GCA_037576465.1). Lineage (NCBI taxonomy): Eukaryota > Metazoa > Nematoda > Chromadorea > Rhabditida > Ascarididae > Parascaris > Parascaris univalens. Next base: position 198,641,413 of record CM075173.1, on the reverse strand, counting down.
CGGTCCACTATTACCCGTCTATAAAAGCAAACCAAATGATTGAAAACAGTGTCTGAGGAAGTGACAAGACAGACATAGCTTTCTTGAAGAACTAGCATCACGCGTTTTTTGCGAATCGCTCATTTGAGCCTTGAATTTCTCCACATGCCTCACCTTATCAACTAATTTCACATACCACTGGAAAATAACATGCGGAAAACCACTCTTATATTTTTATCTGATCCGAATATCCACATGAATTACTCAAAAAATGCTTGCAAAACTTTTTCTGAAATTAAAAAAATGTCCACACTTACCTTCGAATTCGGTGGATCAATGTGAAATCTGACAGATGCAGTTTCCTAGGAATATACTCATCAGATTTCGTAGCCCCAACTTTAGTAACTTTCAAGTTGAAAGCAACAAGCGACGAAACACTTCCTGCGAAGTGAATATTACTGTGCGCTCATGAGCACGCAACTAGTTTAGGGCCCTCAAAAGAGTTTGAATAAGCAGCTAACCTGATAAAGAAAGCCCTCGATTGATGACGATTTCTTCGTTACTGAGCTCGAGAACCTTGGCGTCCGTAGCATCTCGTCGACCTAGTTCAGCTTCTGATGACGCCACCCTCTCATCACCTGTAAAGTCACTACCCTCATAATCTCCTAACTTCTATCTAAGTGCCTGATTAAAGAATGGAACAATGACTACGGCGAAAAGGTCCTCATGGCTTAATGTCAATCTGCACCAAACCGCCTGAGACAACTTCACCACACATCACCAATCTCAATAACTGTATTTTATGGATTCTTGGTTCTGAAAAAATCTTTTTTCAAAAGTTGAAAAACGAGAACTCACACTTTTGACAGTCATCACTTTTATAACACAGCTTAACGACAATTTGAGCAATTTTAGAAAAGTACGTTCCAATCCAGAAAATCGTTGCACCCATCCTATTCCCCTTTCCTCTCTTCTCACCAAGGTTAGGCAAGCAAAAGAAAGTGCAGAAAGCAACCAGAGGGTGTCTTCAATAATTCTCTCATCGAAGTACCGCAAGTGTGCCGACGTTTAATTCAATTCCCACCGTGATTCCTTTCTTTTAACTGCAAATGCCACCACCACTTTTTGGCAGTCCGTATGCGTTCATCGCATGAAAACATGAGTCGACTTATTCAACTCAATAAAATATGTGAGCATATCCCAGCAAAATGCATTTACAGCATTTCCATATTCTTAAACGGAATACCTCTTAGAATCCTGAAAGGTATCTGACGCTGAGTGTTTTCGTCGATTTCTCCAGATTGTTTCGGCGATACGGGAAAATCTCCAGAAGCTACACGAGTGGAAGGCTCGCTTGCAACCGATACTGTCGAATTTTCCTCATTATCGCTAATCGTTGTAGTGGTCAAAGCTCCGGACGTCTCATTTTTACTGGTGCCATCTGTGATCCCGATATCTTCATTAATTAAAACTTTCGCTTCATGTTTCGTTTCCTTCCGCAAACCGTCTTCCTGTTTAGCTATTTGCAATCGCTCACTTTCCGTTTGTTTTAATTCTTCCTTATCTCCATCAGCGGCTAATACACGGAGCTCCATCGATGAAATTGCTGAATCAATTTTCCAATCATAGAATTCACCAAAATCCGCCTGAAAGGATAACATCATCTGTAAAGTACGTACCGACTTACGAATCATGAACTTTCATAAGTTCATAACTTTTATTCTTAAAAAAAATAAAAGGCGATCTGAATAAGCGTAGAATTGTTCTTTACAAAAAATTACCCTCAAAAATTTTACATTGAATCTATAACAATCGAATAGAAATACCACGCAAAAAACTAGGACATATAAAGATAAGAAAATCCATAAAGTATCCAAAACAACACAATCGAACCAATGCAACCTTCAAAAGTTCGTCGATCGTTTCCATATGAAGGTTGGTGCTCGTATCGATAGGAGCGATAAGACAAGACGAAGTGTAATCATCAGATTGAGGAGTAACTTCTCTGTCGTCATGACCACGCCATATGAACGTACCTTTCACAACATATTTGCAATAAAAATCTTGCATCTTCTGAATATGGATAGCTTTATAAAAAGGTGTAGCCTTTTCAGTAAAAACTACCCCAAATGTTACATTTCATATTCGGGGACTTATCGATAGAAAGTTGATACTAAATGGAAAACGGTGAAAAGGTCACCACAGTGCCAAGTGAGAGACGGATAGGCGGCTCTACAAAACAGTAAGTATATGTGTATACAAATATGCCCCAAAATGTGGGAGAATAGGGATCTTTTGTATGAAAAAACCAATCGCATTTAGTTAAAGCAAGTCTACGAGTGCTATTAATTCAAAATTTAAGGATATCCCAATAGAAACGATCGATCGCATCATGTATATATGTATATATGACCTATATATTCAACCACCTCTTCACGACGACAACCTCACAGGTAAGGAAAATTCACTTGAAAGAAAACAAAAATTTTCGGCAAGGAATTCATGAAAGATGAAAAGAACATGAAGAAAGACGAACTTTAGTCGTGAAGAAGCGTTTAACGCGATCCACAATAAAATCCCTCACATCATTGCTCGCTGGTCTAAATCCATGAGCCTTCAGTTTATAATATCTGAAAGCCATTTGTGTAACACAGTTGGGTACATCGAAGCCAGCTCCAAATTACCGAAACAAGGAAGTAGAAGAGGTGACTTCTTCATTCCTTCTTTCCCTCCCATTCGCCCTTTTGCAGGGAAATTACATGGGGAGTTCTAGAATTTACAGTTTTACAGCTTAAAATTTAAAATGAAGGAATCACACTATTGAAACCAACAGATTCATATCGATGAAACTACTCTGAATGCTCAAACTTCCTATCTATTTTGTAGGCTACGAAAAACAAATCGTTTCGTCGTCCTCAAACCTCGCCCGATGCTCCGCTCTGTACGAGACACTTTACTGTAGAAAACCACATTAAAAAGTAATTGCAATTAAACAATTCAGGCTCGAAATATAACCCCTACAAAAAAAAAAAATCAATAACTAATCGCCGTCTATTTCCTATTAATGTAAATTAATTGTGAGCTTACGGCACGAAAACAGCGCAGCAAAAGACGGCACTATAAACAAATTGGTGCTTCCTTTCAATTGAAAACCTTCGACCTATTCGTTTCTTTTTTGAAAACATTTGAATGCTGTAAAAAGTATTCCGATCGGGAACAAACTGTGCCCATGAAACTTCAATCAACCCAAATCGACGACAACTTATTTGGAAATATTCCAGTACCCAACTTCTCACGTACTGATAAATCATCAAAAACGTATTTTCAGCTTCGCACTCTCAAAACATGAAGTAAATTGGCTACTGGGTTTTTGACTGGCAATCACGAATCGGGGTCCATAGTACCGAAGTGAGCCAAATTATCGTCTCTTATAATGCTAAGAGAAAAAAACCTCCTTCATGAAGCTTGTCGATGAAAGACCAACTTAAGAGATGCTACATATAGTTACAGAACGCTGGCAGCATTCACTGCTCCAGGAATTGGAGAAAAACTGACTACGAAGATCCTTTAAAACTCTGAAGTAATCCCGACTAGGGCAATATTTTCTTGAATGATTTAATCTCATTCATGGAATATCGACTTTATAAATGAGGTTCGTGTCTCTCCATCCTTTCACTGCAGCAGGTGTGCTCTAGTGCCCGTGAAGGGCGGCTGCATGAGAAATGTAATTAATTAAAAAGATTAGAGAAAATAGGGAAATGAAGACAAATACATTCACTGCATCAACGTAAAATCATGAGAAACCTGTTTTAATTATTTTGCGTCATTCTATTTTTTTAATTTCTGATAAACTGCCGCCTTGCAAGGATGATCAAGAACACTGGAATTGTTGCATTTTAGGATGGGAATTTCTACACCGCCGCATAATGAAGTACCTAGCCATAGCAGTGATTTATGTGGATCTTAAAATGAGCGAATGTGTTAAAAGAATTTGTTGATTCGTTCCCCATTCACCACCGTTAATAAATAAAACGATTCGCTTCGCTGTAGTATTTATTTAACATACTGTAAACAAAAGAAATGATGTCTACTTTCAACTTCAGTAATCCACGTCGTACTGGTTATCACCTAGTAGAATGAGTATAGACGAATTTTTAAAAAAGTTCTACTTCTTTACTTCTCACCCTCTCTCTTCTCTTTCCGCTCTGTTCACTGAATCAAAAAAAAAGAAAACAACTAACACTTATCTACCACTAAGCTTATTGGCAGTGAGCATTCGAACTGGCAATCCAGCAACAACGCGGAACAAACCTGAGCAATTTATGAAGATCACGTGCCATCCAAACATCCCAATCACCTCTTTCTGCTGTTATGGCAATTTTTCGCTCGCACACATCTCTCACACCTCGCCCCGTCAAATCAATTAGGTACTGCAAAGAGAATTTACTGTTTTTTTCACATAATGATATAAATTTATCTTCCTTTCTTCCTATGTTTAGGTTTTTCTGATGGCTTGCGATTTTTCTCTAGTAATCGTTGTACTCTGTAACCTCTGTCTCCTTCACAGTCCTTAAACCTGAATTTTTTAACCGCCACGGCATCTTGAGCAGCAAAACCGCCACTGAACATGAAGAGGATGAAAGGAGCAGTCTAAAAATAGCTGACAAATACATATGTCTTACCACATTGCCCTTCTGATCATCATAAAGACCAATGCTGTTTGCCGTATATTCCCACATCGTTGGCGGTAGAGTGAACGTGGAATTCCACTGCGCGACATCTAACGGATCTGCCACGAGTTCATTCCGTCTAAGAAATCAGAAAATGCGATGATTCTTATAAATCATGAAATTACGTCATCAAAAATGTAAAATTATGCGTATAGACGAAATCCCCTATGAAAATGCCAACCGCCACGAGGCAAATTACAATCACTTGATATCCCCCCAGGTGATTTTAGGTAATGTCTCCCAAAAATCCACAAAACGATCATTGGATAGTAACAAATTTGCTTAATGTGGAAAAAAACAGCAAAAAATCTGATAATTTGACAAATAGGGAACAAATTTCGGAGCAAAACGAACGCAAACTGATGCCTATGCAATTCGAAATATGAAAAACATGATATATCCTCATCAGAATGCATTTCTGTAGCCTGCTAGCCTAAGATTCCGCTCTACTAGCGCCAACATTTTAATTACAGGCCCACTAATATTATTATACAATACTCCAACGATCAGTGCGTAGGTAAAATTTTTTAGAATGCCTTACTCTCTTATGCTTTGAATATACTTTTAAAAAGCAAAGAACAAATAACCTCACTGGCGAATTAGGATTACCGATAATTAATCTTGTGAAATTATTGTCTGATAGATCGCCACAGTTCGGTCGACCAAACGTTCGCACGCAAATATCCTTCATCTGCAAGTGAATGCATATTCAACGACATTTGACCTCTCCCATTCATGCAAAATTCTATGCAAGCATTTGAAACGGAGAGTTTCGCAAGCTACTTAGGAAAACAATTAGCTAATCAGTAGCACATTGGGCATTTTACGCAAAAATTCGCTCAACAGTTTAACGACCCAAAAATCCAAAGCCTTTTAATCCGTTAAACGGAAAAAAATGCAGAATTTAAATAGCAATACCTCCTCCCATCTCAATTCCCCCCCCCCCCCCTTAAAAATCTCATTTATGAGAAAGAAAATTTGTAAAAGTTATGACAGAAAATTTGTAAAACTTCAGCAGAGCATTCAAAGGTGCCTGAAGATATTTTAAAAAACTCCTCTTGAGGAAGAGATTTTTGCACTCCGTGAAAAGATCTTCAAATTTGAAATATTTGATCGTAATAGCAGTATGATGGCTCCTTCAGTTATTCACTACCTTCTTTAATTCATGACACCCACCAAACTCGAGGAAAACATGACTGAAACGAGTTTTGAATTATTCAATTTCTACGAAATAAACTGAAATTTTTTCGAGATATAGGTGCGCAAAATGAGCGAAAGCTTTCTCCATAGAAATATACAACAATGATATAAAGGATCTCCGCATGAAGGTCCCGCTTGCAATTACTTCGTTATTAAAGTGTTGGAAGAAGATGCATTCAGGTCAGTTACATTTTCGTTAAATATTTCTTCTACTGGCTTTCCATATGAAAGCATTAAACATAAGCTAGAAGATCATTCAAAGCAAGAAGAGAGACTAAGATATGCGCTTTTTTCCTTCTGAGAGGCTCAAATGTTCTTTTTCTCGCTTTGGAGCTTGCCAATTTTGAAATTTACAGCTTTTAGTATATTCAAGTTCTCAGGAATCTGGCAGAAGCGCAGCGAAAAATTTTCTCGAATAAGGTTGTTTGCTTCACAAGATTCTTCAAAATTAATTAAGAAAGTCAAGATGCGTTTAATGAATTATTGTTCGATCAGCAAGAGTTTCTCAAACATCGAATCATTGCAATTTCACAAGCAAAGTGAAAAAAACACTAATAATAACCAAAGGAAGTACCTTTTGAACCGTGCACGCAGCTTCTCCATCAATATCAGTCGGATTTCTGCCAAGAATTGCATCCCTTACCGCGTCACCCCATGCAAGGAACATACATCCTGATGATTCTAGTTTCCATATCACGTCGTCCACCTTAATTAAACTTTCCTTCATCAAATTAGCATCTTTAGTGGATTTGATTTTTGTGAAAGTGAAAATTCAACTCATTGTGTTCAGCTCATTTTCAACGCTTTCTATTCATGCCAAGAGTAAGCAACTGCTTAGAAAAGGGAGCGACTACAAAAGAAGACCTCATATGAAGATCTTTACCCCTAATGATCTTTCTAACCAGAAGATACCTCAAGAAGCATCAAATGATTCCTCAAAAAACCCACCTGATCGAAACCTATTTTCGAATACAGAATGCTAAACTTTTCCGTACCTCTTTTCCTGTCAATTTTCAATTTCTGAACAAACATGTGATGCATGAATTATACTGCTATTTTTTGGCACTTATACGTAAAGATCAAAAGAGGAGAAAGACGGAAGAGAAGTGAGCCGTACATAGCTGGCAAGACTTTCAAAATGACAATAAGCTGAAATTTTTCAAAGGATCAATAATTTATAGGAAGTCTAACTCCCATGATTCATGCGTTCGATCTACAAGATAAAGAATATAAGGCTACTCGGCTGAATGGGAAAACTTCAATTCTGCTTGTGTAAGAATAAACTGAACTAGAAATTTGCTGACTAAGGTCAACAAGACGTACTGAAAACATTCAATTCAACGTTACAAAAATTTCTAAGACATGACGACTAAGGTAAGCTAAATGCTTGCACTCCTCAATGATTACTATTTCATTTCAATTATTCTTGCAACTCACTCAGTTTAAATCAAATTTCATCCACTTTCATGTACCTTTAATCGCATTTGTTCATTTATACGCTCTGGAGCTTTTATGGCACCGCAATTTCGAGTATCGGCACGTCATCCGATGAAATAAACAACAAAAATTACCTCATATAATTCTTGTTATTTAGAAATGGATCGCCGGAGAATGCGAAATCATAATGAGTAATTGCTGGCGAAAAAACATTAGCAAATATCATATTTGTTTCAAGACCGGCCTACAACAAAGGAGGAAGAGAGGGGAAGGTGGGTGGGGAGGGAGGGGACGATGGGGAATAACAATAAAAATAATTTAGAAATCATTCTGTACAAGCAAAAACTCATTTTTAACTCGTGGTTGCGCTCATATTTTCAATTCCTTGCTGAAACACAAAGTTGCGCACGCTTCTCACTAGGACAAAGGTCATCCTCTCTTTCCTCTCGCTGTGGCTCTAAAGATTCGGCTACACCGGAGGGTCAATTGTCCAGGAGACATGGATGCGTGGAAACGCTGTATGACTGATGAACGCCATCAAAGACCTGCGACTAGCGACAGTACTTAGGGCTAAGAACTCATATTTAATTTTCACTGGGAAGATAAAGCGAGACAGAAGAGAAGGACGAATCTCATATTCAGTCAGAAACCTAAGACGAAATTTGCAAGCAGATCGTGAATTTCAAAATTTCCAATCCCCGATAAAATTTGGGAATATGAAGTCTGTCGAATGAAATTCCATGAAATTTGACGAAATTACTTAAATGACACTGCAAGAGATCCCTTAAATTATTCAAACTACACAAATATTCACCAAATTTCTAAGCGCATCTGTCAGTAAATAGGAAAATTAAAATATTCAAGAAAAACAACAAAAGTAATCGGCATATCAAATCAAAAAGTATTAAACATACAGTGATATCGGCAAGTCCTCTTACTCTAAGTGATTTCATCCACTGCCAATTATAATAGAGAATGTTGCTCTTATATAATTTCGCTCTTAGATCGGTGCGTACCCACGGACGAGGCAGATTCCGATATCGATGTGAGAAATGTACATCGGATACATGTGATATCTTAATTATGAAGTTCAAAGAATATGTAATTCAAATAGAAAGATTGATGTGACGAAGGAGAAAACCTTTCTCATAGTGGTTAGTGTGATCATTTTCATTGAAAAATAAGTTAAGGGAGATAGGAGAGGAGGGAAAGAATGAAGAAAGGTGGGGTCATTAGCAGAAATGTTCAGAGATAGGGAGATTCGAGACCTCGAAACAGAGTTCTCCAAAAATTTCAGGTATCTTCGAGGAGCAATGAATGTGGCAGATGATTCTGCATTCGCGAAGACGTTAAAATATTGAATCAGCGATATACTGAAGATGTTGAATATCTTTAACGTTATAATATCAAAATGCTGGAAAATGTCAAGCGACATAAACTGTTGCAGCGACAACTACAGCATCGAAATATTTCTCCGATCTTCTTATTCCATAAATTTTCAATCACTATATAATTCAGGATCATCAAATTTTCTTCTCAGCAAAAATTCCCCGCAAGTTGATCCTTGAAAGTGTCGAACTCTCCTCGGAATCATTTAATGAATTATGCATCTCGCACATACACTAAAAATCCTTTCTTCAACACTTTCGAAAGGATGGCACGTTGTTTATGGAAGATCGCATTTCGCATTTTCATCTAAACGTATTAGGGCTTAATCATGAGTACGACAGTAAATACCTCAACAGCATCAGAGCAGCTATCTTGCGTACCACCAAGTGAGCTCAGTGATCGGAATGGTCGATGTCGATACTTAGTCGGTCTATCAGCTACCAAAATTGAAACCTGATGGGCATTGCAACACAAAATTACGAATAACCACAGTAGACCAGCAATAATATAAAACTTCAGCATGCTGCTCATATCTGAAATTGAACCGCAATCGAAAATATAAGCTCAAAGAAGCAATTTAAAATGGGCGTTGAGGCGAAAAACGTTCGATAAATCATCTTCTTCAGATTATTTTTTCTGCGAGCAGATTTCCCCTTCATGTTGTTCTTGAGAAATTCCCTTCAACTCCGTGGTTTTCGCAACGTCGTTTTATAACTGCTTCCTCCGGCTATTGGAATATGTTTGGTCTCAGATTAAAACCACACCACGACTAAATCCACCTCTCTCGCCTGCCGACCGTCCTTTATCCCACGTTACAGCCTAGGTTCGATGTAACGGAGATCTCACTTTTCCACTTCCAGAAATGCCACAAAAGCATAACTTATAGAACCAATCCAAAAATTTTTACAAGTTTCCGACTGTGGATGCCCGCAGTGTACGTCTTATGTTGATTTACAAACTGTGCGACTTTAAGGAAGCCCGAGGTGGCTACGAGAGTTTTTAAAATTAGGGATTACGCAACATTCAAGTTGGGATGGTAGCAAAATGAGGTTCCAATAGATAACTCTAGAGACTAAGAATATATAAGAAATTGAGAAAAAGGCAGAAAATGAGGGCGCGCTGCGATAATTTTTAATAAATGTGTCATGATTACGTAATGCTTTTCGATAGAGATCCTACCAAATTCTATCTGAGGACTGTTGCAATTCGACAGAAATTAAACACAATGACAGAGCAATTTCTTTGTTCACTGATATTAGAGCTTAGGTGGTTATATTCTTCGATGTTGTGTCGTTAATTACTATTTCGACGAAGATCTGGAATGAGTGAGGGGCAAAACTGTCAGTCGGAAGGAAAAGCCTGAAATGAAACTTTTCTTTATCACCACAGGAAAGGAAGACTTGCATGAAAAGAAGGGCAAGGAGTGACGAATCACTGTCAATAAGAAACATGTTGGCCATAAGAAATAAAAAGCAGTGATAAAAAATGTCATAGATAAACAGATAAGCTGGATAATCTATTAAAATCATAAAGTTATTAGAAGAAATTGTGATAAAACTGATATGATATGAAGAAATGAAGATCGAGTTGAGTATCCCTTCAACATTAGCATTTTTATTTGAAATTCTTTTACGAGCGACGTAAATATTTCTAAGAGGAGCAAAATACTTTGGAAATGAAAGTGGAATGTCATCCACTCAAACAAAAAAAATTACGTGAAAAAGAACTGAATTTCCAGCGAGTCATAAGTTTGCAAGAAAAAAGCTTTGGCATCAAAACGAATGCATTCCCGACTAACCCCCCCCCCCTCTGGCTCCTTTCCTTTCCTCCTGAATAGACCCCTAGACAAGCAGAGGGTGAACATCAAAGTTAATTTGTCGGGAATGCGGATAGAAGGAAAAATATCGAACGCATCAGGTGAGCGACGAACTTATAAATGCTCGCGGTTGCGCAAAATTAACCTGTCCTGTTTTTTCTTGCCTCAACGTGCTATTAGATCCAGAAAATGTTCTTCTCCCTTTCCCCTCAGAAATGTTCCTCTCCCACTCCCCTCTCCCCCTCTCCTAAGAAAGGTTGCGACCTGAAATTATTCGTCGAAATAGACGAAGAAAATGTTTTTATTGCAGAATATTCGAATTTAAAATCTGCATTAAACTCGCGGACTATTTTTCCACCACCGAAGCATTCCTATCATAGTCACTCTGATTACCAAAATTGCAGAGACCACAACCACTTCGAAAGAAAAAAAAAACACAAATACATCGAAATTTATTTATCAGACCTGTTTGTGGCGAAAATTGCTGGGAAAAAATCCATAAAGGAGAAGAGGGATTCCTTCATATGAACTACAGCTTAAATATGCAAACTTTGTGTGATAATTAGATCACAGAGAGATGTGGTATCACAAACCGATTCGGGCAGTGGATTCATATCACTTCCATATTTTATGTATATGTATAAGCAAGCATTATCATGAGCAGTTCATCATACAATATGCGGGCCTAAACCAATTTAATAGCAATATTACATATTCGAAGAATTCACCGAGTGATAATCTAAAGCCGAAAGCGGATCGATCGTTGCTCAAATGATCGATCAGCTGCATTCGTGATCAACTGCGGTAAGCGCAGTGCGGTGGGCACAACGCATCCCTATCACAACTTACCAACTTAAAACCAACTCGGCCAACTTAACGAACATCGTTACACCGTGACCGCTTGTAATCTCAACTGAATTAAATTGAATTCATTCAGAGTTGAAAATGCGAAGTTAAAAATAGAGAATTGTATAAGGCAATAAGTGTTTGTATCAGCTACACTTAACAGTCTTATTCAATAACAATCATTCGCATCTTTGAACGCTTCGTTTTAACACAAACAAATGCCGGCACTTGAAGATGTGAAAGAAACGCTATTTTCGATTAGAAACATGCAGCTGCGGCCCGAATATACTGCATTCCCTAATGCTGCTCACTAAGAGATTCATTTATAACGGCAACCACACTCATCACTAACCACAGCAACGCCCTTGCATACAATTAAGAAGCACGGAAAAAATATGCTGCAAGACATCCCCAAGACTTACATGACAGAGATTATTTTCGACAGTCCTGCTTACTAAGCCAAATAGGCTGCCCACATGTGTTAAATCAGTGGTGGGGAAATGTGTTTATGAAATTCTCAACGAAAGATATAGAACAGCATTTCGCCTCTTCCAACAAAATCATGAGATCACTCGCCTACTTCGCCGATCTGCCATTTTCTCGGTCGTTTATCTTTAAAGGGGTTTAGGAGATGCGTTGCTTGAAATCTCTTCTTGCCACATAACGTCTGCAAATTTATTTCGCTTCATTCCAGTCTTTACGTCTTTTTGCAATGGAGCATATGGCGTTGGTGTGTATGCGTCACTCTGTCTGTGTGTGTGTTTTTCTCTCTCAACTACCGGAGAGTAAAGCTTACGGCGATAAAGTCTCCTAAGTCTCCTAAAGAAATCATTATCCCTAGCTTAAATTTCACTACCACCTATCAAATCCTCTCGAACTGGCAGCGCACAGACGAGGTTATTTGTAAGTCGTTAATCGTTATATCAAACAGTAAACTTACATATAGTCGGCATCCCACACGCATCACTTTGAAAACAATTTCAGCTTGACGATTTCTACAAAGAGACGCATAAAACAGCAGTATCAGCACCTCCGATTTGTTTCCGACGGCCGGATTTGTGTGCTGAAGCACAAAAAGCCCATATAGCGACAGTGTGTCGTCTCTAAGGTGTTCTTTTTCTTTTACACTTCCCCTAAAATTTATTTACTATGTACTTCGTCATTCGCATTTTCATTCAGTTTCCTCACTTTCGATATCTGCAAAAACATGAATGAAACACACAGAGTGCGTCGACGTGAGAACAAATGAAGTAAGTCGGGTTTCCGTTTCAAGCATTAATCTGTTTCTAGGATTCGCTTCATGCATCGACCCAACCTTTACTTCACAAGGAAATCCAGTAATCTCACGACAAATTTGTCACCCGATAAAAGTATCGATCTGCCACCTTTATTACCGTGATCTCACTTCATTAGATGGTTTCGTATCCGATGCTCCAACACACTTCACTTCTTCGGGCGGTTAGTCAACCCGACATAATGAAGCGTACTGTCCGCAATTGTCAACACGGTGATTGCCACGTTGCTAGCGAGCCACAGACTAGTGTCAGGTCAATTCATTAATGATAGCAAATAAAAACAAACCTTCTGGCGCATTTTCATTAGCATCCCGCAGATCGCAAACGCGGAAATGGAGGAAGAAATATGGGCAACGCGACGCCATTTAATGCAATCTTGAAATCATTCAGCCTTCGATAAAAGCTTATAGAAACAATGAAAGTTGTTCAACAGAAATTTGTCGCCCACATTTGTTCGGCAAAGCGGTGATTTTCTCGCTGACCTAACGCTTTCTCTCCGTTCCCCGTTCTCCCCTTCCTTAAACCCTCTATCTGAACATCTATCAGGGGACAAAAAACAGTAGAAATTTTAGTATTCTTGTAAACTGCTTTAATTTCTACAACGACAATTCCAATACAATTATTTTAAATTATAGCTAATCATCGGCAGTGTGCAATTCACAAGGCTATCAATAAAACTGACACAAAACCTTTGTGCAGAAAAACTTTTTTTTTCATAGAATAAGCAACGATAGAAAACAGACAGACCTAACCATAGACATTATATAAATGAAAAAATGAGTACATGAAAGGCGAAAACAGAGATGCGACTGAGAGAATTTGCGAGCGCCACCGCAGGAAGCAATTAAAACAACGAGAATCGATATGGCGTTCATATGTTCACCGAAATCGACAGCAGTGGAATGAAGGTGTAAGTGACAACTGTGATGCTCACGTCTTCAAAGGTTTCTTTAGTCATTCCACTCTTTAGACTATTCCATCAATACGCGAATTTTGACGACAAATCTTTGCTCATAAAGATTAATAACTCATCATTTATGGACATACGGAGCAAAAAAGTCGAATTTAGATGAAATTAAATAAACTTCAATTGTATTATTCATTTCATATTGATGGCGCTTGATCTGCTCATTGCAATCTTGATTCAAAATCTTCCTTTCTTTGGATTCGATTCAAACTCAAATTCTTTGTTCTTTCCGACTCGATCAGGTCAAGATCGTTCATTTCCTCCATATCTATTCGGACTAAAGCTCTTTGTTTCATTAAAAGAGTGACCTTAATGGATTCCATCAAAATCGATTCAGCAAGTTTTGTTAATTGTAGCTGTTCAAAAAAAAACATCTCTGCGAAACGTCTAAGAGCAATTCAACGGATAAATTCCAGCCATAAACACCACTCCATATCCCCTCATATTGTCACTCGAATAAATGATGGAATTTTCTTAATCCACCATCGTCATAAACTATTTTAAGTAATGAACTTTAGGCTAAATCCGCTCGTTGTCTCGATCAGAGGCTGAGACATATTTTTAGAGAACGCTAAATTGGACGTTATTTCGGTCATACAACTTCAAGTTGGTCAGCCACACTGCTTTGATTTATGCATAATAGAAGACGCTGCTAAACGTTTTCGCTTCACGTTTCACCTGCTGAGAAATTTTTCCATACGTATCACAGAAGTTTAACTGTTTTATCACATATCAAAGAGCTCTAAGAATATAAATGAGTAAAATCCATATTGGTAAGGGGCGCTAATGTTCAGACAGCAATACATTAGAAATACACACCTGGTGGGAAAAATTAAACCTTCCCCACTTCCATATTCTTATTTCACTTAGTGCTGTAAGTTTCATATCGTCACCTTTGCATATCCTACCTTTACCTGCAATGAGAATATCTTACGGAGTGTGATTATTGCGGTCAACTTACCTTGGCTCTTCAAACCATTATGCCTTTCCCTTTCGAGAAGCTTAGCAGCAGTCTTTCATGATAAGACGTGATCGAGGAACTGAGAACCACTGAGTAAGATCTCATCCGGAAACCCTCATTAATGAATGAGAATTCTTCGACAGAAAATTACCGAATTTTTTGGCGAATATAATTTGTAGGGGAACTTTATGATCCGGAAAATTACATTAAAATCAAAGTTAATATGGAAGAAATTACTTCATAAATTCGAAAAATCATCAATAATTCCTCTATGATTTAACTACCATAAAAATTTGCTACAAGACCATGCAAATGAAATTCCACTTGATAGGAAACAGTAAATAGTATTGAGGAAATGAAAACAACAGTCTTAAAGGTTTGTGAGGAAGATAATTTCGAAAATGTTGACCGATTTAATTTATTAAGGCGATTTTATTGGAATAATTATTTCTTAATCCGAATTAGTTTACTAAGGTTAAAAAAGAACGAATTTCCGCACAGATATTCCAGAAAACAGAAGACCGTAAGAGAACATTCAATGCAGAACTGCAGTAAATTTCCCGTCCAACTAGTGCATCCATTCAGTCACTATGTTGCAATAATTCTCTAAACAAACCAATGCCGTATTCATTCTCATTTTCACGTACACAAACCTATAAAAGACGAAATGGCTTCTCAATGCAACCAACATAACCCATTCCAATCATATTTAAGTATATATATCATTTTGTGGTAATTAAAAATCAGTAAATATTCCCCCATATATGTTTTATCTATTGTAGATATCTTTCTATAGCAGCTACATGAATTATTACTCGAGACATAGTGAGCTTTACTTCATAGAAAAACGGTTCCATATAGTAAAAAAGGCTCTCAGAAAAGGGATCATTTTTCCCGCAATGGGAAATTTGAGAAAAAAAGCACAAATAAATTTCCCTACCATTGGAAAAAAGCGTTTCCTTCGATCGTGGCATCCGCCACCTGATCATCCCGTCCCCATCGCGAAAGACTGTCAAGGGTCAGGGAGGTATAGCAACAAATATTTGCATTTTCCCTCCGTCAGCCCTCCTCCAATTTTGCAAAGAAATCGAATAATTCTCAAGGCTTTCGGCAATTTTTCTTCGAAGTAAGTTCTACTCTTTATCATTATTGCATAAAAAATATACTTTCCTGGTGATCACATTACCGCAGCTCATCTTATCTTGTTTCGGATGGGGAAACACTTCATTACTAAGCTTATCGTTGATGAGGGATGAAAATTTTTAACGCTCAAATGCCCAATGCAATACCTATTGAACGATAACGAGGAAATATTTTAACCGCTGGCATCATTTAGTTAGGCAAGATTCGGTATTTCAACGAGCGGCTAGCATCCCCCACTTTTATGACCGACGGGTAGTCGAATATTTCAAACCTTTTAATCTATACAAGAGATTCTGCATTCACTTAAATTCTATGAATAAATCCAACTCCGGGAAGGGAACATGGCTCTCTTGTTGCGAAAAGCTTTAATGCTTTTGGGAAATGTTACAAGTTCCCATGAAGTCACTAAATCTCCAAATTCATCCATATTCCATTTGCATCCTAAGGCTTTTATCAACGAGTTAACGCTCAATTCAACTCACAATGTTCAATGAAATACTCAAGTAAAACTGATAGTTTTAATGGGTTCGAAGTTAGGTAACGTTCAACTACTCGAGCCCTATTTGTCGTAAAAATACGCACTTGGAAGTAACATATGCGAAGCGCCTCTAACATTCTTCATAGGTGGAAGACATGATTTGCATGGAAAGTTATCCCTCGCACCATTCAACACAAGTGAAAGACCAGCTTAATTAATATAAAGCATTAATAAGTGTCTATGTGATAAACGGAACAAGTGTATCGACTAATATGAGGCCATATAACAATAAACACAGTGCATATATTTTATGCAACGTATGATTTCACTCAGACAGTGGGAAATTCAAAAAATGAAAACATAAATAAACACATTCAATAAAAAATCTATACTTGAAATAGGGAAGGGTGGTATCACTGTATTTCCTCTTGCAACTATACCCATCACATCAAGCGGTGGTCGAAAGAAAATCAAACTTGGGATAGCTGAAATAAAACGATTCACAATTTACCAATCGAATTTCATTCTTCTAAAAAACAATTTCGAATGATTAGTCGATTTGTTAGCTGTTAATTTCGATTACGAAGAGTGGTCTACAAGTCAAAGTTTTCTTAAGCGACATGAAATTTAAACAAACAGAGTACATAGAGGAATAAGTCGGAACAAATGCAGGAGTATGCCGAACATGTAAGTCCACTAATTCGATCACTCGAAGAAATCCCTGGAAAAATTCGTGTTCCCAAAACAAACGGCTCCTGAGGGCAAACTTGCTGATATAAATTAAGAACGACGTTTCTTCTCAAACACATCCGAATGTCTTCACTCGATCGGTCACATGTTCTAATGAAGATGAATTATCTCGTATCGTTAGTGCAGATGCAATCAACATTAATCTACTCAAACCTGTGCCTCTACGTTGAACGTTTCATGAAGGGTTAAATAAATAAATAAATATGAATATAACGATATACATAAATATAAAATTCTGGCTAAGTACGTGTGGCTAAGCAGTACAGTCCTAACCATCGTGCATAGTTTATTGGGTTTCACGCTTCCTAAATCCACTATTTATAGGCTAGCACTTTACTTTCAAAGACAGGATCAGAAAATCGCTTTCTGAAAAATTGCCTATTCGAAGAGAATTGCACCACTCAAACAAAGTAAACAGTGCCAAAGTATAGCGCTCACCGACGACAAGAAATGAAGTAAAACCAAGGATAAAGAAGTGAAAGAGCAAATTATAAGCCATTTATCATCGAACAATCCGACTCGAACTTTAATATATAACTTTTTAACAAGAAATAAGAAAGATCTCATTAGCGAAGAAGTCAAAGCTAAACTCAAAAGAAAGCAACTGCTTGAAGTTCCCCTCGCATAGTGCTACAACGATACAGTTGAGCATAACTAGCAAAACTAGCTGCATAAATCGGGGCACTCCATTTTCATCAAACATCGTGACTGCATATAGAATTTACTTTTTCACTTGATTCCAGAGGCAAAGAGGTTCGACCGGATGCATTATAGAAGATAAGTTTGAGTTGAATGTCCGCTGTCATTTACTTATTTGCATATAATGCAAATTTGATATTCTATATTCGCACGTAAATATCGAAATGCAATTCGATGAACTAATAGCGAAACAACGCTGTTCTTTAGAGCAACAAAAAGAACTCAGTTTGCTCTATGATGCACTTCGGTCTCATGCAAACCAAGAAAACATTATGGCTAACGTTTCGTACAGCGGTTGAGATTCTTTTGTAGAGCATTATATCGCAAAATGATGTTCAAAATCAAGAAAAATGTTGCGTCGAAATAGGCAGACCGAACTAAACCCGCAGAGGGGTTGGGACCAATGCTGCCCTTAATTCCGAATCGATAGAACATCAGTTGCAGCATCTCACAAACATCAACTTAATTGACGAAGAGCGCTTCATGTACAACCACTTTTTGGTCTTCGAATACATGTTCCGATAAGAACGTCCTCGAAAACCTCACTTTTGGAATTATTAGTGAGGCTGTAAGCATTTCTGAATACGATCCCCCTCTCCTCCTCATTTCAAATGACTTTCGTAACTCTTTTTAACATTTTGGACGACATCGTTACCAATTATAGGTTTAAAAAAAGCTTCACTTAGTGGTTTGTAAATATGTAAAGTATGGTGGGCAATCGTGCAAAATGTAATGCGTAAAGTGTAAATATGCAAAATGAGATTTAAAAAAGAGCAGATCATTAGCATTCTGATATATTCGAAAGCTGTTGTTTCAGCTTCATAGGAACTTTCGTGGACATTTAAATGCTAATGGACTTTTCTGTCAGCCAAAAGTTCCTTCAACTATCTCTTTCAAACTCCAAATTAAACCAACATTTGCAATGTACGCCCGTACTTAGCTTTTATTAAATCGGCTTTGAAAGGTCTTTTTTGGAAAGTGCCCCTCCTTAGTGCATTGAGGTTTTGAGGGCGTATTATTATAAACAGGATACAAGCATCTAGTGCAAGGTAGATGTGGTATGAATGCATCTTTATTTGAATATTAACCCTCTTATCGAGTGAGCATTTATTAAATCAGTTAGTGAGTTGAAGTCTGCTATTGGATCTAAATCCATTACTGGGTTCACGACCTAGAACATCGATAAACAGAGTTCCAAAACTGAGAGTAAATCCGAGCGCGAAGGAAACGTTAATAAGTTAAATGAACAATTCGTAGCCTATATGTTATTTCGTCAGTCTTTTTCAGGTATACGCTCTTTCCTCGTCCTGAAAATTTGCGAACAGTCTATAATTTCAGAGGTATCGCATACTGCAGTAGCAAAATTGCCTCCAGCAATATGGCGGATCATCGAAAAAATCTTCACCAAGAAGTTGACCAGCGTACCTTTACAAAACAACCTGTTATATGACGCAAAGCTTTAAAAACATCTGAGCCATTTTTATACGGTAGCTAGATCAGGAATGATGGAAAATTAAGCGAGTGACCTGTCATCCAGAGTCTTTTGACCGGCATAATTGAAGGAATAACTCCAGAGGGAATAATTAGACTATCGATGAATGAAGTTGTATTAAAATTAATGAAGTACTAATAAATAGGAAAATTCAACGCGGAGAAACTGGCTGTTGCTTGAATGCACCTCAACATGTAGAGCAGTGGAACGGCAACCGAAAGACCCGCATAGCACTCGAAGATCCCTCATATTACAAGGCGATCCATTAAAAAGCGTTCTGAAGAACACTGGATTGAAAGTGACAAATAGCGACTCTCAAAAAGCGTTACGATTGCAGTCGAATGAAAACTTCTGCACATTTAAGCCCTCCATAACATTTTAAAAACATTTTCGAAGCGTTTTTTTCCGGTAAATCGATCGCTGGAAGCAAAGCGGGAAGAAAATTTCTCTGAACCTTTTCATGTGCGAATTTATGCGAGGCAATATAACCA
The DNA here is from genome assembly GCA_037576465.1 of Parascaris univalens. Classification (NCBI taxonomy): domain Eukaryota; kingdom Metazoa; phylum Nematoda; class Chromadorea; order Rhabditida; family Ascarididae; genus Parascaris; species Parascaris univalens. The sequence continues at coordinate 198,621,740 of CM075173.1, read as the reverse complement.
TTAACCGTCTAAGGAACATTAGCAGTGTGCAGTTTTCTCCGTTTTGTGAGCACCTCACTTCTAATTGCGATGTCTCCTCATTTTTCAAAGCACGGAATAAAACTTCATTTAAATGCTCTTCTACATCGTTTGACTTTAATTAATAAGTGGAGAAGTAGATTAATCTGGTATATTCCCAACAATTATGGATTCCATGGAACAATTTCTACAGCCATTACACTTTGTACTCGAAATTATTTACGCTTATTGCTGAGTCCTTATCGTATGATACCTGGCTCAGGATGAACTGATCACTGGATAAGGATAAGCTGCATCCAATCCTACTTAGGAGCTGATCAATTTCAAGATGCTAAAATTTCGTTTCATGTGGTTGAAAGTTTCCCTCCTCCATTATTGAACATTTCCACAAACATTAAACATAATTAAACATTTTACACGTGTTATCAATAAATTATGACTAAAAGAAGATAACAAATATCTAATTAACAGTAACTGTTTAGTTCCCCCCTCCCCTTGTCTCCTGTCCTTCTCTCTCGAAACTTCACTTTTCGCAGTTATTCGGTACCGAGAAGATAAATTTCTGATAATTTGCATCAGCATTTATTAAAAAGTTCTATATATTTTGAGTGAAATATGAACAGCAATATTAAATGCTGGTGATAAATACGAAAACGGAAACAGCTTATAAAAGCAGTTCCATTTCATCCAAAGTCTCTTTTTATGGCTATGGTTGGAATTAAATGAATAAATAACTTAACTGGGGAGGGGGAAGGAGAAGGATAAAGGAGGGAGGAGAAGAAGATGGAGAGGATTATTCAGGACAGTGCAGCAACGATAGTGGAAAAACATTTGAAGCCCTTACAGGTACTGAATATCTCACCCATCTCACCCTTTCACAGCTCATTACCAGATAAACAATTAGATCATGTCGCCAACAGATACTGCAGATCGTTGGTAACGTATTCTCACGCTTAGCATCAAAACAAATTTTAAAAAAGCAGCGGCTAACACATAGGTTAGGCATACCTTACCACCAGGCATAACTTCAAAGTTTGCACTTTTTTTCAATAGCTTAAAACTTGAAAAACAAGGAGGCGTTCTTAAACCATCAAAGGACGTGATGCAGTAGGATAGCGGGAAGTTAGGCCTACACATAGAGCAGGTAAGAACATTAACCATCAAAAATGGTGAATTAACATAAGCGATCAGTAAGTTAGTCCTTGCAACTTTGAGCAACAATATGTTATAGGATCTTAAAAACTGGATAGGCTGAGTTAATTGAAACCTGTTGGATGTTGCCATACCTTCTAGTATGAAGATAAGCGAATACAAACAACAATTATTGATCGAACGCTGCACCATTACTGAGCGCCAGTGATGGACCAGTGTAACACTGTTGCATAAATGCATTGTGAAGTTGTTGCCGTGAATCTCTCGATTCACATGGTACTCTCCGACCTGGATTCTACAGCTGGATCACAGTCGGAATGGTAGATACAATTATTCGGCTACTCATTGATCATCTAGTGTCACTTCTGCACCTAAAGCTGTCTTTGGGCTCGATGAAAATTTGCGAATCCCGTTCAGAATTCGCCACTTCGAGATTTCTTTGAATCTATCATTTTCGAACCCAGAAAATCCTGCGGACTGAAAAATTCACATCTACATTTCTTGATCGATTGTATATGAATGACTCCAAGGGCAGAAAAAAACCTCTCCATCGTTCCTACAACATCGAAGGAATTCTTCATCCAATAGTGATCTATAATTCGATGGACAGTCAATCTCCAGACCTACCCTAGGTCATAGCTCTGATTATTAGATCTTCGATATGGTTATCTAATAGCAGATGGCATGAAGAAAGGGCGATTATGCACATACAATGAATGAGGACGTAATTTTCGAGAAATTTTAAAAACGGATGAGTGCGGAAAAAGGGCTGTTCGGATATGAAAGACCTGCGGAGAGCGGAGGATTAGAGCGGAACGTCGATATTGGTGGGCGCATATAAACGGCGGAGTGAATCAGTGTGAGCGCATTTGAAGGAATATCATTTTTGTCGTGACGCATCTGTGGATGCAGTAGAGAGCATAAAAAGGCTAAGCGGGACGAGTATGCTCGAGGCAGAAAGAACGGAAAAAAGTACTCCTCATAACGCACTCTTCGATGAACGCTGACTATTTTTACGCCCGCCTGTGTTTAATCCCGCAACATTGCTACGAATCACATGGTGGTAATAATTGTCATCTTTAGGTTTCGAACTTGTAAAATTTATTTCTATTGCATCATAAAATTCAAGCAAATTCTCTACATTTATTCATTACTTATTCTGTTCAAGTGAAAATGAATAAAATAGAGTCCAATGATGATAACATATATGAATTCTACTGGATATAACGATTTCACGAAAGGGGCAAAGTGCTTTCTGTACTTGTTCTGATAATAATCCTAAGAACGCTTAGAGCACAATCAAATTTCGTAGAGTTCCAGGAATCCTGAAGATCACGCCCTTTTGGCTAAGTTATTTGGCCTCCCCCTCGACTTCACGCATAACTGTCACAATTGTCCGAAAATTTCACAGCCCTGGTCAACAAACGTTGAACACAGGCAAACGATTGGAAATTTCTGAAAACAGTTGGAAATTCCCAACCTACTCAGTGATGCCTTATGAGTTCACTTTCTCGAGGATGGACTGAGGCATTTTTGTATACATTGAATTGCTCTAGGAAAGGTTCAGGTTTTGACTTGTGGTGTATAATATTTCTGGTCTGTCTGGACTTTAACTATACTCCTCTTATAGCGCTTACTCTCTCGTAGATGTTTCCATAGTGCTTAAAGATTGATAAATGTCAAATTTTGTTTCTCTTTGGAACGAGGCCGCCACCACGGTCACAGTGTTTAACTGCAGCTTTTGTAAATATCATTCGACTCAGGTGCGTAATAACGCAAATAGCTCATTAAAGGTATTGCAGGTGCGCAAAACCCTCGACAATAGCATCCAGTAATATTCAGACCAGTCGACTGCAGTTGCAGCTTTACGAGATTTGCAACTTGCTATTATGCTACAGCCAGTAGTGTTTATGCATATTGTGAAAGTGTGCGTCAAGATTCATGACTTGAGTAAAAATTTCTGGACGGTCGAAACAGCTTCGAAGCGATGAATCGACGATAGCCAATAGATCTGTTGATGACGTCAGAATTTGAACAATTAGCCTGAAGCCGATCATTCACAACTTCAGGCGATATGTGGGGAGCAAATTTTGTTTCCAAGCTCAGCCATATGAGTGGCACTTTGTGGAGAAAGATTTATGCAGCGTTTCAAACGTCTTTTTTGCCTTCATTCGTTCTGACAGATATGACGTATTTTTTACGAATAATATAATTAATTTGTTGATTTCGGAGAAGAGGTCACGAAAAATATTTGCCCTCATACTGCTTCCCGCCTATCCGCAGTGAATGCCTCTCTGATCGAACTGGTCTTTAGATTGTCGTTCACTTCTTGCCGCTCGGCAGCGTGAACATTTTTGTACTTTTGATTCTCTTTTTTGACAATACGATTGGACAGTGTTGAACCATAACATGATAATTTGATTTAATGTGCTTTTATAACGCATGTCAACCTTTCCTATTGTTGACAATAGAAGAAAGGGTGCAAATTTTTTGTATCATAAATGAACTTCGTTCATAGAGGAGCTAACTGACCACAAACGAACCTATTTTATTAAGAAAACAAATGATTATTACAATTCCTCCACTGATATTATTATAATCCACCCGATCTATCCGATTCAGAAGGTGTATGTCGCCGAAGAAATAAATAAGCAAAGAAATTGAAAGCACCTCTACAGAGAAATACTCAAATTTCTTCATATATTCTTAAAAGTGAATGACCGTCGAATTGGATGACAATTTTGATGATACGATGCCAAACGGCCTCTCCATCGATATAATTTCGACTGTCCATAATTAAACTATTTTTTCAACGATCCGTTTCGAGAATTTCATAATTTCAAATATTTTTTATTCATTTCGATGGGGGAAATAATCAGCAAATCTATAATTTTTTTGTAAATTCTTAATATTCAAAAATTTATATACACATTATTATCGTTCATATAGAATATGGTGGAATATCGTTCGGAAATCATTTAACTCTGCGATCTGAAGTTCTGCGGCAATTATTCCATATTAATTAGCGCTTAAATTCGATTTTTATTTTCATAGATTTTTGAAATAAAAGTTGGGCACTTTCCATGAAGTTGGGGACTTTTTCGTTATATTGTCTATGGATGTGTGAAATCTGGTGCCAGTAGATGATTGGCCGTACCCCGACTGGAGTAGTGGAATTTTACAGATCTCTCTGATTAACATTACAGGTTGCAGTTTCTCTTCGGCATTATCGTCTTCGTTGATTCCACTCTCCTAATACGACCTTTCCGCAAAGAAGAACTGTTCTTATGTTGTGTAATGAAAGTGCAATGTTCGCGATGAAAGTCGATTTTTAATTAACCTCATGTCTGAGGGCAAAAAAATTTGTCGATGGTGCCGCCTGTTAAGGTTTGAAGGGAACGGTAAATCACATTTTATTGCATCAGGGTTCATTCCTCACCTATACATCACATTTTACTAAAAGATTTGTGCAGTAGGCGTGTTTTGTGGATGGATGTAGCAGGTTGTATCCGAAAGACTTCAACTGCATCCTTCACTTGTTTACTTCTTGCGATCTATTATTGCCTGAATTTTTGCTTATCTGTCTTGGAAATGCAGTTGATAAGTGGAAAACGCTTTTGTTTTTCAATTTTGAGAGATCTAAATGATCATTTTTCAAGTTTTCGCAACTTGTAATAACAACTACTGGTGTTTATTACTGTTTGCAGTATTATACATTAACAAATCCTCTTAATTTTCATGGCGTCTCGACAGTTTAATAATGGAAGTGTATGACCAACATATGCTACAGCAGTTCAATCCCATATCTTTATTCCTCGTCCTTGAACTGTGCACGATCCACGAGAATTGCGTTGTTCGCTTAGAATCCTGCGTGTTAGTGAAAGAATGGATGTATTTGCTTGAGTGCTACTCAGCATAGAGATCTCAAATTTCTGCATATCCAATGGGAGCTTTGAATTACTTATACATTCTCACGGATGCTCTTTTGTTAGACTCATCATACATTTCACAAAGCTTTTTTAAACACTGAATGAGCCGCAACTGCTCTGCTTTGAATTCTCTTTGTTGCTTTAATTCGCTGAAAGTGACTATTGGGCAATAATGATCGACAAATTAGTAGCCAGATAATCTTGGAGTTGATTCATAATTTGAGAGTCGGAGAGATAATTTAATTCATTACTTACAATTTTTAATATATCCAAACGTTTATCTGCTCCTCATATTAGTGCTTGAACTCGACGAGGATTTATAATGTTTTTTTGTCATTTAACTTCGACTCGAGTTGTGATGCAGTTCAATGTTGTCATCTTGGCACGGCTCGAAAATGAGATCTATGAAGTCAGTGAAGAAGAATTAATCTATAATCGATCCGTACGAAATGAAAAAAGCATCGAAAGAGAGTGCAAACTGAAATATGCTTTCAAATTCTCTCCTTCATTCTTCATCCTCCCATCTCATTCCCTCCTTCGCTCACTCCATCCCAGTTTCTAGAGCTCTTTTTATGTACACATCGGATCAGATGCACGTTGCATTTTATACCGTCGCAATAGAGAATAGTAGTGTTTTTAACCATCAGTAAACGATTGTCTTGTTACCCGTCTTTGTCACTGCAGTGGAATGAAGGAAATGCATTTTTGTCAGTTTGCTATTTTTGGCGAAGTCCCCACCTTTGTTTTTTGTCCACCCACTTCAATATAACATCATAAAACCTATTTATGCATAAGGAATTATGAGCTCTGATGATATCATACAAAGTTGAAATGATTGCAGTCACTTTTTTGATTTTTTAAATAAAGGGTTTTTTCATCGTTCTACTATAGAAAGTACCTTATTTGAACAAATTAGCATAGAATAAAGTGAATTTTAAGCTGTAGAGCAAGGCGACTCGACTCGAACTTTGACCGCTGCTTGAAGGTTTTCGTTCGCGTCGAACACTATTTCCGGAGCTTGTAAGTGATAAATAATGTTGATAACGATGCTCCGACCTTCGTCCTCTTTATTTACAACAATAATCAACGTTTCGCTGAAAGCACTCGATCTCTTATTCACCATCCATCATGATCGTTCACATTGTTTGGCTGTATTTGGAAATACGTCTGAATTACCTAAATTCTTTTCCTCATGTAATAATGGATATAATTGGATTGCTTAAGCTTCTTGTTCGAAATCTGAGAAGTCCTAGTACTTCCTCTTCTTTCCATACAGAATTATTCACTCTCTAGGTTCTTTTTAATCATGAAACTAGAAAGTCGTTTGATGCCATTCATTAAGAAATTCACTAAATACAATTTAAAAATCCATAGCATTCATTAGAGGAATCTTATCTAAGCAAAAAACGGATGTTTCAATTAAAATTATGAAAGTAAGGTGCTGTTAAAGCGAGGTAATCGTTGAACATCTATGATCAGATTTCATTATGTTTAAGCAATGTTTGTCTTCATCGAGAGCAAAAAAGCGAAATCTAATGCCGCGGTGCTTTGGCGAGCACCTATCAATTGCCACGTAGTTGGTAGTGATTAGTGTGGACGTGCTCTCATCCATCGTGCACGTGATCAACTCTCACCTCAGATGTATGTTAATCGAACTCAACACGATTACTTCTTATAACTAGCACCCATATGAACGAATGCTTACAATCTACTACTTCGACATGCACACATTTCACACTTCTATAGTGAAGTAATTAGCATTGATATTGAACGTGTTATCAGACATGTTCTGCAAGCCGTGTTCAGTAAATTGTCCACAAGGACCGCAAAGGTATGCTTCAATGAGCAAAGATAAGCTCCGGTAACCGTTAACACTTGCACGTTTCGGCAATCTCGCCTATAACAGTGCAAAGGTGCAAAGGTACAATCTATATTTATTAAAGTAGAGGCATTCTTTATTTATCAACGACCATTGCACGTTGCAGGTGCTGTTTCACAAATCACAAATCAATGATTTCCTGACCAAACTCCACCTTATTAACTTTTAGAGAAAAGCATCTTTTGACTTCAACCTTTCCTCACCTTTTATATTTGAATATGTCAAGGTGTGGCACATTAAATAAATTGAAGGGCTCAAGCATGAGGTAATGCATGTAGCTTAAAAGTCGATTTTATCTTCTAAGCAATCCTTAGTGGAGCGGAAATACAAAACTGCTAATCACCTAAATAAACAAACAAATCATCGAGGTGAATAAATAAACAAATTGTAAGCATTATATATGATTAACATTCGTTGGGCAAACATAAAGACGTGGGAAAAAACTCGAAAAAGATGCAAAGCTTGTGATATGTTTCATTGATCGTAAAGGTGTGAATTACATGTTTTGCAAGCAGCTAATTTCAAGGCTAAGCGATGAAATGAAGTTGAAAAGCTGGATGAATGAAGATCTAATCGATACGATTTTGTATTTCTTAACGACCACAGCCGACATTATGGAACCCAACAAAACACTGTAAGAATCCTGCAATGCAAATATCCTCCAACAAAGCATACAATGCCTTCACATTCAATATTTCATATTCATCAAAGTAATGCGGATAATAAAATTCTAAAATTTCGAGTTAATGCTAAGAGAAGTTTCTACGGTTGAATTCGACAACCTGGCCGATTCAGTGATTTTTTAAAGAGGGTTATCAACATACTTTACCCACAATTTCATAGAGTGCAATTGAATTTCCAAACCGCATGTGTACGGATCCCTCAAAAGTGTTTTTTGGTCTCAATCATTGGTGTCATCTTTCAAAGGTTTTATTATCAGCCATTTTATTACCTTATGTCATAAACTTCATCTGTTATCTTTTATACGTTCTTTAATAACTTCTCTCATGATTTCTGCTCCATTTGAAAGTGAATGTGCCTAAAAATTTTTCTTCATTTACTCATAAATGCAGCAAGTTTGAAAAAAATTCCATATCAATATTTCCCGTTTCGCTTATTAGCCGAACTATTAGGATAACTTAAGATCTCAGCGACCAACATAATATCCTTCAAATTGAAGGAGACAATTGTTTTTTTTTTCATTGTTTTGTTCACGGAATCAAATTGTCAACGACGTAGTAATGTTTTTTCATCACCAACTTAAGATGAACAAAATTTCCGATTTCCTCTCATCATCGATAAACCATAGATCAGCAGCTTTCTATAATGCTCTATCTAACTGATCATAACCAAAATCGATTACTGCGAAATTATTTACTAATTTCAAAAAATGTGTAAATAATGAGGTGAGGTACAAAGAGCTTGAGGTATACTTGAGCCCGAGCTCGAAATAGCTTGAGATAACGTTGCATGTAGACAAATTGATTAGTGGAATATATTACTCCAGGACTTCACTTTGTGCTTCGATCATAGCTATCATTTAGCAACAATCGCAGATCCGACATAGCTCCATTCTAAATTAGTTACACTTCCTCCTGGCTCAATTTTTTTCCATCCCAAGATGAAATCTAGCGAGAATACTAGATGGCGCTTCTTGATATAAATACTAAAATGTAGTTCTTCATCAAAAAATTATTGGGGGCAGTTTATACTCCAAATTATCCTAAACCGACTTCATGAAAAAGTGAATTTGCTTAACTTTAAAAAATTAGAAGTATATTTTATTTTTATTTTAATTTTAATCTATGTAATAGAAAACAGCAATTATTCTATGTGGAGCAATTTTTAGCTCTTTAATAGATCACCTTCACAGTTCAAATAAAATAATTCCTTTCTGAGCCAATACTGATCCCTAATTGGCCAACGAATATACATTTGACGTGTTACTATTGAAGACCTAAAAATCCGACATCGATGATTTTGTGCAAAATGTTAGCTGATTTTCTTTCCCGTTTCAAGAATTTCTTTCAAGAAGTTGCAAGCAATTTAATCGAATCCATAAAATAATAAAAGTAAAAATTCCATTCAATAAATTATCGTTTCGAATTTTGCCAATGAGAGAGAAAGAGGAACGGTTAGAATTTTGATAGGTCTTTTATGTTTTAACTATACATCAGATATATAATTCAAAGAAATAATTCTCGGAATAAACCTTCAGAAATAATATTTAAATTGGAAATCGCAAAAAAAACACATCAATTAGCAAAATTGACCTAAGTGAACAAGTGTTTGGTAATTGCAGATTTTTTGAGGGTTTTTTTGCACCAACTACAATCACGTTGCACCATATGTTATTACACAATTTTAAGCTGTTAGAGATTTGTTAGCCTCAATGTATTCTATAGGCGATACGTGTTCGGCTCCTATAGTGGTTAGAGATTCGAGGTTTAAAAATACTAAAAGAGATCGGATTTGGATTGAAAGAATTTCTAATTTCTAAAATCTAAATAGTTCTTGCGGGATAGTCTCTATAATAGCAGCCTCTATAATAATAGTTTTAATTTTATCCCCTAAGTAACACGACACCGTTCATTTTAATATTCAATGTGCACAGTCATATTATTGACGAAATTCTATTCCTTCTTCTTCCTCTCTCATCACTGTCGTCAGAATTCCAGAAAGTGACTTCATCTGACCGCATAATCGCTTAGAGCTATTTTGAAGTTGGTTCTTTTTTTCTAATGGTTTTTGCGCTTATGTCAACGATCACAGTGGTCGCATATTATAGAAGCTCATATTTGCATTTTCTTCCAAAACCTTTATAATCATTCGGATGTTCAAACACAGAAATAAACCTGCGAAGGGGGAAGGGGAGGGATTGCAACTAATTATTAGATTGAAACTTACAGCTGATTATTTGCAATTCACTTTGCTTATAGTGACTGAATAGACTACTGCTGAAAAGATTCCCTTCTGAAATGCATAGAGCATCAGCAAATGAGATGATCCAATAGATTCCAGGATAACCGTGGATTTTGCTGCGAACTAAATCTTGACGATGGAAGATTCGAAATTAAAAAATCATTCGATAGAAAATACGGCATATTTAATATCGTCACTAAAAATTCAGTGGTTCTTAAAAATAAAGAGAAGTTGACTGGAAATAATCATGAATTTAAAAACTGCACAATAAGCCGCAACACAGAACGTTTCACTTATTTCTGCTTATCAGCAGCAGTCTTTTCAGTGATATGTACGACGAAGTTTTGCGACGAAAATAATCACCTAAGAAGCAGTACAAAAGGTGTTGAATCGTAAGTTTGAAGATGATCAGTAATGATCTAAAGGCGACCAAAATAACGATAAAAATTTATGTGATGAGTATGTAAGAGCGCAATAAAACCCGTCAACATGAAAAGGTGTGGAATATAAAAATTGCACTGAATGTGCACGCCGTGAACTTCGATAGTGCCGCTATATAGCATCGCTTAAAAAGCACCATGGCGATTATGTTTTACACTCGTTCACTTTTGCTCCCATAATGCTTTCGACGCTTCTTTAAGCGTAAAGTGTTCCCACTCTTTCCTTCGACTTTTATAGGAAATTCTTTCTTCTCGAGATATCCTTCCTCTGTAGGCTAAAGTTGGTTTTTTAGGAATTTCCGTCCTTTTAGAATATTTCCTTCGTAGTATCTTGTAGTTACGAATCATAATTCATTGTATTTTAGGATGGTTTAGCCAAATTGCAACATGGATTTCCTTTTATTTAATACAAATAATATGTGTCAGTTATTGAACAGTTCAAATAGAACAGTTATAGTAATAAATGTGCATATTTAAAGAAAGATTTCAAAAATCCCACTTCAATAAACAGTACTCAAAATTTATCGCTCATCGATTAATCTTAATTTATCGTCCAAAGTTTACTCAATATTCGATAAGAATGAATTTCTCAAAGAGAGAAATCCTTTATGAAGAAATATAAGAACGGCTATCGCTCTCGTAATTCTAATGTATCACGCTAAAATAAGCATTTTATTCGATTAGGCTTTTCAGGCTGTAATTACAAGTCTATAATTATTCGTTATTAAGAATTACCAGTATTATAATGAACTTAGAAAATCAAAGAAATGAGAGCAAGAAGATTTTTGAATTTTTAATTTCTATGAAATGTCCGATGTAATCTCTGAATGCATTTTTTATATATAAATAATGAACGTGAATTTCATGTTGTCTTCAAGGAAATGAAGAGATCTTAACAATACGATGCGGATAAAATAAAAATAAACAGAATATTTGTCCAAATTTAACACATCCGTTTGTTGCAATCAGAGTTGAATATCACGCCTATCAATTTGAACCAAATGATAATTTAGTTATTTATGATGATATTGTTAGGAGAACAAATTTCACTGAATGAATCCTTGCAAAAAAAATCCTCATTTATCGAAAATATTTACTCATTTATCAGTTACTATTGTTTGTTTACCTTCATATCATATATTTAATTTCAGTTAATCCTGTGTTATTCTCGTGTAAGTCATAAAGCTATGGAAATACATATTTCGCGAACCTTTTAAATGGCGAAGGATTGAGCTTTATAGTAAACTGAATTTTAGTATAATTATGTCGCATTCAAGTAAAAAAGCGAACTGCGAAGGTGTGGCATCGATATCGAGTAGACTTGATATCCAGTATGAGCGAAATGGAGTAGGAATCACTGACGTAAGTTCCTCAATTTGCACTTTATCATATAGTTTGCACATTGACTATATATTGGATGATTTGCTCGTACCATTTTCAACTAATCTGTGGTGAAGCATTAAATTCTTTGTGTATAAATTCAATATTACTTCCTGAACTGTATACTTTATTTATAAAAGAATAATTATTACTGAATAATTCAATTCATTGCATCTAAAGACTATTCAGACCAATACCTATTGATTTAAGCAGAGTTTGTTTCATCAAATACTATTTGAAAACAACTTTAAAATAAGGATTGCCTCATTTTTTCAGTTGTTAGAGGGAGTTGATGAGAATACAAAACTAGAGGGAACAAAAATCGCTCACTTTCATTCGAGAAATTATCTAGGAATTAAATTTAAGAGAGGAACTAAAAGCCTCTTGTAAATCCTCTCAATAGATTTTACTTGCAAATTCCGGAAAGGGATGGAAATTACACTGACACTAAATTAATGCAACATTCATTTACCTTCAGTTTTTAGAGTTCCAAGTTCTACTCTAAACTGCCGCTTCATTTAGCCAACAATCGCTATCTTGGGTCATATAATTAATTTTTCAACAGTCATTTATTGTGGGATTTTAGCCGAATGGTACAGCTAGCAGCGAACGACTATTTTCGAAAGAAAGTGGCCGAGGCTTAGGTTGGGCAACAACCGCTTTCTTTATTGTTGCCGATCTTGTTGGTGGCGGTGTTGTTGCGATGCCTGTTGGTTTTATCCAAACAGGTAGCCAGAATACGTCATTTCAGTAATACATTTATACCTTTCATTCCTATATTTACATCTTTGATAAACCATTCTTTCTCCCAAGCATTTGTAATGGCCAAATTTATTTGACGCAATAAAAGAAGCAAGTTTGTTTCTGAGCAATTTGACGCCGAAATTCAGAATTGATACTATCTAATTACTCAACAAAAAGATTGAACAAGTCTGTAAGGAGTTACTTTAGATGAACTTCACAATCCTTCCCAGCAACGACATCTTATGCACTACTTGTAGGTTAGGCGGGTGGTTTGTCCATTCAGTAAACCAATTGGACTAATGCTTAAATAATCACTAAATGCACACATACCTGTGTTGAGAATGAGGTTGAATTATGGGGGAATAAGATTAAACAAGAGAAATTGGGAAAACACACTGTGCCACTGATGCTGCAGTCTAATGCGTTTATACTGTTTATCATAACCTGTCTCTAATGAGAAATGTTTGCGTTAAAAGTGCTGCACTTATTCTGCATTTTTGCATTCGGCGCCTGGAATTCCACTTCACATGTAATTGTATCCGTTATATAATTCTGTCTAACATTTTATATATATAATTGTATAACTCATTTGCGAATTTTAAGGGCTTGCAGTCGGAACTATATTCATGTTGGTTATTTGTTGCTTCTTCGCTGGAACCGGCTATCAACTTGGACAAAATTGGGTTATCATGCAAGAAAGGTGGCCCATATATAGGAAGCACTGCAGAAAACCATATCCGGAAATTGCGCTGCGAAGTATGGGAGTTCGAATGAGGTTCGCTCTAACTTTCAAGGTTAACTTAAGCGAAAAGATAATGACCAGTGCAATCTATATTGCTATCCAACACGCTGCAGCATTGAAGAAATTGGGCGGGATAGTTTCGGAGAGAGTGACTCTCTTTCCGGATCAGTGCTGTGTTGCATATGGGACTATTTCTCTGGCAGATGAGGTTTTTTCATTACCACGAGCAAGACATGCATGAGAGCATAGGATGAATACAAACTCCGGCAGCAACCCGAAGCTTTTTCATATGCTACGAGTGTGTTCGATCATTCAGGACATGCTTCCATTTCAAATTATGGCTTTCCGTTATACTTTTAACTGTGTCCATATTATCTCGGCATCAGATTGATGTTTCTGTGCTGACACGTTGGCGCCACGCTGTAATTCAGCGCTTCCTGTTCCGACGCTGCGTCAAGTAGTTCCTTCGAGTTGTCTAAGTTACTGGAGAATTTTTTTTTGGCTTGCCATCTCAGAAAATACCACGTCTAATACCATATAGGTGAAGAAAGCAAGCTAGGCACCCATGGAGATCCCCGCAGGAGCGACGGATCAAGGAGGTCCAAAATTTATAGTCGATGTTAGGGTGAAGGCCTGGCGAGAAGTGGGAAGCGATGAACTCTGAGTACTAGTCTATATGTCCCACAGTCAGTTCGGGAACTGCTGAGCTGGAGTCATGCCCTAATATGCAATTTAGATTAATTATAACAGGAGGTCACAATACGACAAATAATAAAAATCTTTTTCTTATCTCTTGGAATTGTTTGCTTAGATAAACCAACGCTCTTGCAATACCTTTTTCCACTCATCCAGTTTCCTATGCGCTCATGTGGAAAAACAACTTCACTTTTTGAACGTTGTCTCTTAAGAGCACCTACCAAAGATCACCAAACAAAGGACTGATTAATAGAGACTTGAGTATATGCAATTCGAAAACTGCTAATCATAGAGAATTTCGAAGATGGTGGAATTTTTTAACTTTCGAGGTGGAAGCTGTAGCCATTCGATTGTATTCAAACACATCGGGATGCATATATGAAATTCCTTCCTGAATAGATATTTTTCTTCCATTTCTTGATAAGCACATAAATAAACGGTGGAAAATTTTAGGTGGGTGGCATATTTTTGTGTGTATTTCACACAATTCGGCACAACAGTCGTATACATATTACTCGCGGCGCGAATAATTCGTGATTTCATCGCACAATTCGGTCCTGATATCCACTTATGTTATATGTTGATTATTATTTCGGTTTGCGTTCTACCTGTCACATATCTGAAATCTCCGGCCGATTTATGGTCAGTTTCATTGCCACATATAACTCAAGTTCCCTCGCTTCTTTATAGCAGTGGTCTCATGATCACTGCTTGACAATAAATCAGAGCATTTTCCGCAGACGGGGACAAATCAGCGACGTTTTAATTGCTAAGCGAGTTCTCAGCCATCTAAACTCATAGGATCTCATCAAAAAAATTTGATCATTGAAACCATTCACTGAAGCAGGGTGGCATGGCGGACTGTCCTGGGGTGTGAATATTCGCGTGTTCATCACTCTATGCAGAGAGCATTTTCATTGGTTATCAATCACTGATTATCATATAAGCCTGACAAAGAGCGCGCCGCATCTTAACGGTGTATCGACAGAAGGAGATAATGAAACATTGAGAAAGAAATGTGTGAATTAGAGGGAGTTTGGTCATACCCAGAATAACTGCCAATATTTTATAAATCCTAGTATATGACAGCTTTGAAGGCTTGAAGCGAGATCTGAAAGGACACGCAGAAGGTACTTAGGATGACAGAATTTGCACATACAGGTGTGTGTGTGCAGAATTTGCACATACTACTGAACAGCATCAAGCAGAACATCGCCTTATAAGGTGTTTTGTCACTTGCTGGAATTTAGGTTTGTGATTGTTGTGGCGATGGGGTGCACGATTGTAGCCGTGATCCTCATCCTGGTAAGCTTGGGCATCGACCTCAGCGGATGCAAATCAGATGCCAACTATCCCCCAATCACATTCCTTAATGCGCTCCTCAGCTTAGGCACCTTCCTTTTCGCTTTCAATGGTCATCACGTTTTCCCCTCTATTCAGCACGACATGTATGATCCAAAGGAGTTCACCAAGTCTGTCATCCTTGGCTTTATAAGTTAGTTTTTTCTTACTCAAATCTTACTTTAACGCATTATGAAATGGATAGTTTGAAATTTAGAAATTTCATCTCTCAAAAGTTTGTTTCAATGAATCATTTAAGGTGACGAATAGCTGAGATGAAACACAAAGTTCCACTCAGTGATTATACTGTCATTTTGGTTTGCATTCTTTCTTCTGGTATTTACGTCGTTTTATCCTTAAATGAATCCATTAACTGTTGCCATGTTCATATTCTGAGTAAATGCAATAACTGCAATTCACTCTTATAGCCAAACTTCGAAGAGCGCATCACATCAAAGCAGTAGCTTAACTTAATGGCCCAGGGCCTATAGAAACATTACATAGCCCGCTTAAGTGCAGTTATCGGGAAAGTCTTTTAGTTTGACTGGAGTATTTTTACAGGTGAATTCGCTCTGAAGGCGGAACCAAGCCACATCCGGGATTAGTGTGTTAAATTTAAATGATCGCTGCAAAAAAATTATCATTGTTTATTAATCAGCACACTGATAGTATTTGATGAAAAGAAAGTACGCATTCGTCGTGTTTAAAATTAACTTGTGCATTCATTTTTAGTGGTGGCATTACTTTATATGCCACTTTCAATATTTGCATATGTCGTTTTTGGTGATAGTATGTCGAATTCGGTTATCACGTCTGTGCAAATCGACTGGATACGATATACGGCCGATTTGGGAATCGCTATTCATTGTGTGCTAACTCTTCTTATCACAGTCAATCCAATTAATCAACAAGTTGAAAGCATCTTCCGTGCACCACATGGTTAGCGCAGTTATTGTGTAGTACTGGAGAAGACTGATGGACAAAAAGATTTCTGTTATTCATTAACGCATTTGCATATTATCACTTCAACTAACTAAGTTCCAGATGAAAAGTCGCAGTGATGGAATGACTTAGTTTGTTGTTGGTGAGGTTCCAATGGGCATTGTTGAGACTACGCATTACTTTGAAGTTCGTAAGATTAAAAGATACTGAATGGTAAACATTCTGGCGATCCTTGCACCTAAGCATTCATTTGAAAGAAAAAACAAAAGAATTATAGGTGCATATAACTTCACCGTCTCAAGGGTTAGCTCCTAAAGAAATGATCATTCTAATCAACTGAGGTATGATCATTTTTTAACATCAATTAAGGTCGGATATTCACGATAGATTCGTTATAAACATGAAAGCAGATGATGTCGAAATATATTGGCGCGATATTGCAGAGTTCTGTGTGAAACAAGTGGTGATACGAACAGTTGTTATGGCGGTAATTCTTTTCGTCGCATTAACCATTCCCGATTTCACACCTGTAATGAACCTCTTCGGCAGTACGACAATTCCGATGTGCTGTGTGGTACTGCCAAGTTTTTTCAATCTTTGGCTCACTGCTGCCGTTTTTGATGAAGACGCTAAAGACTACAAACGACCAACGATTAGGCAGTAAGTGATTGCAGTTGATTGTATTTTCACTGAGCTGAAAAATTTTCATTGATAAATGGACGATTACCGGATATGCATCCTGGAAACTGCCGGTAAAACCTTTTAAATTTGTATTTTCCTGTCAAGCATATTCCAAAAAAACTCCAAGTAAATCACAAATGTTGAAAATAAACTGCTTTCCGAAGCGGTTACTAACTTCTAATATGGTCTACTAAACATAAAGCTTTTACTGATTAATGAAACTGTGATATTATAGCTGTGATGTCGAAAACTTTACTAGTAACGATTCGAAATACTCGTTGTGAAGAATCTATAAAAAGCATTAATAGCCAATAGCATTACTATATATCCTAATGAAAAGTAAGTATAATTCCACTCATGGAACAGTAGTCGAAATTAATAGGGAAAAATTCAGAGCAGCCTCGCTCCACTTGTAGCTGAACGTCCATCTTCGCTATTTCCATATATGAGTGGATTCCCAACATCGTTATCGCCGTTTCCTCTCAAAACACTCAATTACATAGATGTAACCAGAGGCAAAATGTTTGAAAATCAGAACGGATTTGCCGATTTTAAATGGTGAGTTGGGATGAGTTTCCTTTCTTTGTCATTCATTTTTTAAATTGAATGAAGAATTGAAAACAATTAAAAATATATAAAATACGTGATTGATTCCTTCTTGACGTAATAAAATAGGCGATCGGCTAGAAGAATACATCACCGATACACTACATATGCAATCGGGATTTACGATAAACGAATTTAAGGAAATGCGTTACGCAGCTTTACAGTTTCTTTAGTAGCGTCAGTTGTACATTTTTGGAGAGGCGTGTAATATTGCAGCTGTTCACTTGCAGAGTCTTCGAGAGGACATCATGGTTTAAGCTCACATGGACTATCGTCATAAATCGTGAGTCCACGAGATTATATCAATACATCTAAAAAAAGACAACCAGGGGAAGTGGGAGAGAGGGGAGAGGGAGAATGGTGATTGCTTGTAGATGAGATACCAATTTATTGAACACCTTCGGAATATGCGGTCTAGTTTTACAGCATTAAGCAGTACTCAGGAATCTAGAATACTCAAATTTATCACCATAGTTTATACGTACATAAATCCGGCCGAGAGACGCGATGTTGCATAAAACTGACAGTTTCATAAACTCACCAAGAGCATACTGGCCATTCCGTAGAAATTGACTAGCCGAAATGACCGATTTTCTGCATACGGGAATGATCTAGCTAGCCACGAAACTACAGTGAACGATTGGCGTGGAGCATATTCTAGCGTTTAGTTGATGATCACAACTGCAATTCCTGAGGTTATTCGTATACATCAATGCAACGGAGAGCTAGTAACTGACACTCCACAGTTAGATCCGGCATAACTGTTGAGTTCAAGATAAGATGAGGATTTAAATAAATAATTGGGTCTGCTGTTTACCTTGAAACTTCAAGAATTTTTAATGTGCCACTGAATTCTTTTTCAGTGGTCACACTTGTCGGTGCGGTAGTTGCGTTCTATATGGCTATCTTGGATTTCGCAACGGTGAAATTCACACCTCCATGTTATGTGCAACCGTTTCTACACACCGAGACGAATCCGTTCGAACGTTCACTCATCAATTGCTGTGGTCGTAATCGTGATATTTTCCTACACGGTAATGCTTCAGTTTGCAGCGCAATACGCCATCCGAAAACCACAATGGCCACAATGCTCAGTGTACATAGCTGAAAATCTTTGCTCGCTCTCTTTTTATTGGTGTACCCTTTATTAATGAGTGGACAAATCGATGAACAAGTCGTAATATTACTGCATTGTCGACGACTTTCCGTGCAGTCCGCAGATGTTTTTCATGTGGAAAATCTCAAAATAGCATTTGCATTAACTAACTGAGGCATAAACTGCATTAAAATCATCGCAATGCCGAATAACTTGAAAGTGAACAAATCGATCAGTCGGTGGGAGATATCCACATGTTCGCGTAAGCTATAATATTATCCTCGAAAATCTCGATTTCGATCCACTGTCTATGCTGCTATCTAATTGGTTTACGCTGCCATTATTGTCATATCTCTGCATTCGTCAACGTTCCTATAGAGCAATACTGTGCTAACGATACGCCAAAATAGAAGCTCCGATGAAATTGTTATATTCAGAATACGATCATTCTTATCGGTCGGAAATCCGTTCCTAATACTGAGAAATAAAATAGGCTCACAATAAAGATTACTGCATTCGTATAGAGCAGTTGATGTCGGTAAATGTGTCAAAGGAACGGGTAAGGCGGGTATTCATTTGCGAATGCAAATGATGGATGACGCAGCATTAAGCACAGCTCGATCTGCAGACCAGCTCCACCCGAAGATGGAGCTCCGAGCTCAATTCTGCAGGTGGAGATGCGATTCGAGCTCACATCTTGCTCATAGACATTTGCAATTTTATGTTTGTTGCTCCTGTATCGAGATTATGGTTATTCTTCTAGCATACAATATGTTCATTTTTTAATCTTCCATTGAGATGATTGATGTTTTCGTTGTGCTGTTTCCAGTGCTGTTATCTTGAATGAAATCCAATCTTGGTCTCTCATTCCTTTTCAGCGCTAACACACATCTGGTTTCATTTTTGACGTCAGTTATAGTCAAACAAATGCAAGAGAGAAGAAATGCTCCACAATTTGCCTCTTTTTTAGTACTCGAATAATTCAACAAGGAACTTCTACCGACAATTTAGTTAATTTTTTGAAATCAACTGTTTTCTGCCTGTACCAGTCCCACTTAAGAGCTGGGTTGAGGAGCGGTAGAAGCTCGGTAGTGGTAGAATTGATCGTCAATAAGTGGTCATAGATCACAGCTCATTAATCTCATAAATATTGGTAACACAAAACTAAAAGATAGTTTTGGGGGACTAAAACTAAAAGACTAAAAGATGGTCATACATCTCATTTTAACATATAAACAACTTTTTTTTATATATCAGAGCTATAATCGCCAGTTAATCGTTATTTTAATAGCATTCTCACATTGATCATGACTTTTACTGTGCTTATATGGAAGATGAAAGAATCAGCACTTTTACCGCATAGGAAGTTGGAAATGCACTTTCTTGGGAAAATAAGGGGGTTACGGGGACGAAGTCGACCATACTTCTATATATCACAGGATCCAACTTATTTAAGAGTTAGGCAAAGCGTTCGTGTGCAATCGTTCATTGTCACTGCACGTGTCCACTTCTCGAAAAACGAACTTAAGAGTTCAGAAATACATAGTTTTTGCAAATAACGTGCGTATTCTGAAGATATGATATTCTTATTCCGTGCCTCCAATAAACCTGAACTAGCTTTAATTGAAACCTGAGGTAAGGAATTTTGCCTCGTAAATAAAGGATGGTCGGGATTAAATATGGCTCTGATATTGATGTAGGATGGGGTTGAGGCAACCATTTTACAAAGATAGGTTAAACCTTGTACAGTTGGAGGGTGTTTTCTGACGGAAACCGGAAGTGAGGACAACGTAGATCATTAACTGAGACTAAGCATTCTTACCAACGTCTACGGGTTCGAGTGGCCACTGAGAGCAGAAATATACAGAGAGAGACACTAGGATGACTTTAAAAAACGACGTGAGGAAATCACATGTTATCTATATATAGTAGAGGTGAGAGGAGATAAAGTCGACGTTTCGTTCCTCATTTTCCCTTCCCTCTTCGCTCGGATGCGCCAGTCTCCGCATTTAATATATGATGGTAGAAGAGAGAGAAGAGGCGTTCCTCTCGATGTGATTGTGCGGTTTAATGACGAATCGGCGTATCTTTTGAAGTGCAGTAGGCCACTGTGGTGCCGATTCAGTGGCCTACGGAGACTGTTGAACGACTGCATGTAGCACACTCACTAATCGTATGTTGGGCAAACATAATTACCGTATCGACTTGCTAGTATGGCACTAATTAGCTGAATGCCTCCTTAATTCTTCCACACGCTTGATATTCCTCTCTTAGTGTCTCTGCGTATCCCCTCCATCGCTCCCTCTTTTCAGCCCCATCCCGCTCCGCCCTCCTACTTCATCCTCCCCACTACCTTTCCCCGCCACCTCTCCCCTCTCACCATACCAGCAACTAAACTATCATTATCCATCTAAAAAAAGATCACGGGTAAGTTAAATTACTGAATCAAAACAACAATAATAAATGCATAACATATATTTGATTACGGTAAATGAATATCAGAGAATATGAAAGATTATAAAGTGAAAAATAGTCAATTAACGTTTGCATTCACATCATTTTATTAAAATTTGGCTTTGTTTCTCGATGATCTCTCTGAAGATGACAACGACAATTGAAATATAATTACCAACCATTTCCGGTAGTGTTATAGGCGTTTATTTGGAAATTACGGCTATTGTGCTGAATCGTAAATGTAGTGAGAAGAGTAACGAATGGCGATACAAAAGGTCAGCGTGCTTACCGTTCGGCATTTGGCGGCGATCAAAGTGTGAACTTCAAATACGGGACGCCCTCTCGAGTAGCACTCAACATACGCTTTACGACGCATTAACATATATCCATACTTGGTACCTAATCGGATTTTATTGGCCAGTAATGTTCAACACTAAGCTTAGTTTGATTAGAATCCACTCTCGTTGATCACCTGCGACTGATTTTCATGATCGATTTACTTTGGATCGATCGCGTTTACCAAACACTCACAACCCCTGTAAATCGATCACATTATGTTATTGTACCTATACTAGCTTAAAAGCATACAAAACACATTACAGTGGTGGCTTTAAATATGTAAATGACTTAAAATATCTTCTTTTAAGTTCGGCAATGCCGCATAAATTAAGTATACATATATATAATGAGTAATTATGTATATATAATTACTCACAGGATGCCTGATGTAAAAACGTTATTTAGAAAACACCTTTAAACACCCCTATTTGTGATAAAAACAATCAATAAGTGATGGTAAGGATGATCAATGAGTGACAACAAATGGCTAAGATTATATAAGAGCGATCAATTATCACATTTCTTCCAGCATTATCAGCAGTTAGTAAGTGATAAATGTTATTCGGACGACTCCAAAACTGATAGGAATAAGTGATAGATACTGCTGATAAAAGCAACGTAATTAATGAGGACAGTAACTATAATAAGAACTATTAAAAGAACACTAAGTAACTAAGATACATGACAAGCCATAAATTAAATACATTGTATAATAATATAACCTAGAGATTGATCAGTGCAGTAAAGAGATAAAGATTGCATATGAAGCTCAATTCCACTTGGCATAGAAATTTCTCTGTGCTTCACTGTAACTGGTTAACTTTGAAATAGTGCATTAATTAAAAACTAAGGATCTTAATTGGCGATCTTAAACGTTCGTCGTTTCTATTTCCAGTTTTCTCATTAAAGTTTTCACAAGGAAGATATTTCTTTAAACGAACTTCATTGCTGCCTCACTGCTTAAGATGAGGCGGCAAATTACTTCTCTACTGTTACTATACTAATAAATGAACATATCGGTTGAGTGCTCATCATAATGTGCACTTTCATTAGCATACTCTCAATGGGGCACTCAAAGTACACTCAAAGCAAAATTTCAATTTCTTTCCCATTCCACTCTCGCTTATAATCGAATTTGATATATTCCTTGAAAAAAACATCGACTACCTTCTCTTTCTCCTACCTTCTACTCTTCTAATATATTCAGTGGAGTCATTTTAGTGATTTTGACATCAATAACATTTCATCTCATCGATACCATCATAATTACTATCTTGCTCCTCCTCTTTACACCAATTATACTGCTACTCTTTACCTACAGCATTGAGACATTGTGCAATACAAATGGAACAATAGGGAAGGGAGGGGGACAAAGACAAATAGTAGAAGAAACAAAACCAAAGAAGAATTAAAATTTCAGTCACTGAGCAGTTCCTTTACGTAATATTCTTATTAACATATCCTCCTTTCATTTAAATAAATCCAGCCTCACTCACCAAAGCCCCCTCTTACAATCCTTTAGTGTGGCTAAAAGGACCCTACAGGCAACTAGGATCATTTCATACTGGTCTTTGTATGTTTCTATGCCTCATTCAGTTTCATTCCAGTGTCTTCTAATATTATGGGAGAAAATATTTTTGAAAGATAAATGGCTAAGATTCCGTGTATAACATGCTTAGATAATGAAGTAATAAAGTGGAAATGAGCATAGAAAGCTTCGTATGGTGATGCTTGTGCACTGCATCAAAATGAATCCACTTTACGTCAATCACAATCAATGACTCTTCAACATTACGCTTTTCCCGTTAAAACCTTTAGCCCCAAGGCAAAATGGCCACTTATTACTCGCTAACAGATCCCATCGCTCAATGTGTTTAAACGACAAATTCAGCTCAGTCAGGATAACGCAACGATGCGCAATGCAAAAACGTGGTCTAGTCTAAGAGCTTCTTAGATCTTTATAGAAATCTTTGAAAGAAGCCTACAAATAGGTTCAGCAGTTAAAATCTGACTGCTTAGCATGCTTGATTTTAGTTACAAAAAAGGGTGCATCGACGATGATTAATCCGAGCTATTAACTGCCATCAGAGATTGTCGCAACAATTCTAATATTTCAAAATAAGAATTCCTTCATAGTGAGTGAACCTGCTGAATAGGACGATGTTACCTTCTGCTGACTGAAATGCGAGAAGTGAATCACACATAGAAATCTTATCAAGTTGAACGCGCTTCGCTTACAGACGGCGACATATTGCGAGGAATATCAATCATTCTTTGAAACATTGAGGATTCTTTTCACTCATTTTTCCCATCGTTGAAAATTTCCTCGAAGGTTTGTGTCGAAATTTTTATTTGCACTGTTTCGCAATTATTTCTTTCAAATTTACAATATTTGGAAGTCAAATTATATTTTAATTTGTATTCAATTATTATCGATTCACCAGTCGAATTCTTCAATTTCAAAGTGATTTATTCGTTGGGAATTTATTCAGATAGCTTTAGAAAATGGTTTTTCAGAGTGCCTATCGAAAATTTTAGCAAAGTTTTGTGTTATAATTGCCGCTCATTGTTAAAGCAACGAAAATAAAGAGAGCAACTTCAGTCCCACGAATGATTCTCTTCGGCGATGATTTATTATTAGTCCATTTGTTCCTCGCGATAGAGAATTTATGCATCCAATGACTGCTTAAAGACCGCAATATATTTAAATTGGTAAGTATGATATACTGAAGCGTTGTACTAATGTGCGATTTAAACTATGAAGCATTTTATCCACTGTAACCATTTTTGTGTATTGAAATATTTACGGCCATTTTAGCATCATTAGCACTTACTCTTGGAACTTTATTGCCTCAGTGGAAAAGAGGAATTTTAATCATTCGAAAAAAAACTACACCAAAAGATGGCGAAATAAGTAAAACAGTGAAAGCGATAGGAAGTGTAGTGAATAAAAATCGTACACAAAGTGGACTGAATTTTAAAATCGTCAATAATCTATGCGAATTTGGAGAATCTCTACTCATCTATTCCTACAACGAGGGAAATTCGTATCGAATTGTTTTGCAATTGCAGCAGAATTCTATTCGATGAATTCAGTTCATCGAGAAGGAATAAGCAAAGAAAACGAGACAAATGTTGCAATTTGAGATGCAAAGAGTGTTTAATTGCGGCGCCATACGGACCATCGGTGGTCGTCGACTCGCTCGATCGACACCTCTTTTGTTAAGTACAGTCTCTCTCCCGAAATCAGAATGGTTACTCTCAAAGAACTCTTCCATTCAAATATATAATATTTTACCTGCCGCCTTTACTATGTCTACAGGTCCCTTCGATTTTGCCCGCTTAATTACTGCAAAGAATATTTCTTGCTTGAAATAATCTGCTATTGTTTCGTTGCAACATAGTCGAAAATCAATAGAAGACATACTGTGGCAATTCAAATAACGCGCTTTGGCTTTTTTCAGTGAAGAAAGAAATACACTTAAATTTTTTCAAAGAAACGCCTTTGCCCTTCAGCAACAATTTTATATGACCAATATCCGACGCCACAAACATATGATCACTTCATGATCTTTGGTCTTTCGAAATTGATTCGTTCACTTATTGAGAGTAATAACCGACTGACCATATGATGGTTAACTTCATTTATCGTATGCTTACAGTCAGATACATCATTAAATCTTTTGTTCTCTCTTCTTTCGATTCCGCACACCAATTATGGAAGTGCCGAGTGACGAATGGCGTTAAGCTTCAACGCAAACATCTCTGTGCAATGCGGACATCACAGCGTTTACAACACCGAACAGTGTACGTGGGAAAAGACTATCTTCAATCGACTAACTGCTCACTGCGCCGTAAACAATCAATGAAAAATTAACTCTAATTGAGTTCAACAATTTGCTTATATTTATAATTTTTGCCTATGAAGTAGGTTTATATAAATATCAATTTCGGGTTTGCAGAAGTGCTACCTCGGAGAACCTGGCGCTCTATCTTCGTTCAAATAGGAAGTGACGAAAAAATTTGATAATTTGGTGAGAGATTTCGCATACTCCAATAAAATTACCTTTTAAGCTTCTAAACTGGTATTAAGTTTGCTTTAGCAATCCCATATGCTACAAATAATTACTGGTAAAACTTTATTGCTCTTTTATTATAACAGCAACTATCCGACTACTTAAAATTGGTATTTGAAGTAGAGTGTCTTCTGCATTGCTTTAAATCTTTATATTTCAGCTTTGATGACTTTGTTCGAATTTTATTTCGGTGAAAAAATGCTCGATTGCTGGAACGACAACTGAAAAATGTTTGCCTCGTGTAATAGTTATCCCTTTATTAGAGGCTCTGGCACATATCCCGAAACTCTGGAAAATCAGGAGGAAACATTCGAATGTAATTTCCTTGAATGCTTATAATGGAATAATCAGAATCTGAGAAATATTCAACAGTGAATTTAATAAAATTTATTGTTTTATAATTGTATTCTATAGACTTCAAACTTTATAAATGTTTTTGAACTACAATTTTACTCAATGTAATATTCCTCAAAGTGATGCTGAACGTTTTCTGCATGAAAGCATAGCGAAAGAGAGCCGAAATACGTGGCAGTGAAACAAGTTAATACAGCGTTAAGCTTTGCATATGGAAATAATTATTGTGTGACGAACGTTGAAAGATATAGTGATGATTTAAATAATTCCGATAATCTCGTTGCTATCGCCAAATAGCAAAATGGGAGCGCTAATCGTATCCATAACGCACGCATTTCATAACCAATTTCACAGTCAATGTTTTTTATGTATTTCCAACGGAAACGAAATTGTCCCACATAGCACTATCATTTTTTGTGGGATCAATGAAACGGATCGTTGCTTTATGATAGGGCGGTTGGGGCTAGTTGTTTCGTCACTGAAACTGTTCGATGTTTCATTTTCAATAACGAATAACGGAATAGATTCTACTCGCCTACGAAGAGACATCCTACGAAATCCGTGAGTGTAATCGTTCCACTGGTTGATCGATCATTCGTTGATTTCTAAGTATCAGTTCGGATTGATATTCGATGACTGAAGTCAGAAATGCATTTCGCAAGCGCTTTGACTAGTTGAATTTAACGAACTGCTGATGCATATTTACGGCAGATAAACAATAAAAAATACAAATCAAAAGATGACCGTTAACTTATACTGGATTATTATGTCGTTGTGAAACTATTTAAAACTATCGAAGCGATAATAAGGCAAATGAAACATGCAATCAATTTGCCAAACTTGGCGCTCTCGTATCTCGAATCGAAAATCATTATCATTCTGAATTTCGTAGTCATTTCCATGCTAAACCTGTCAATGAGATCATTATTTCAGCTAAGAGTGAATTGAATTTATTTTGTTTTTTAACCAAGGAGTGATGTGAGCCAAAGCAGTTCAATGATCTCGCATTATCCTGACTCACCCTCATGTTTCCATTATCTGTTACCTTAAAATGAACTGCCTCTATACTTTTGGAGGAAGAGACAATCATCCTTTTCACCAAAACTGCCATCTCTATCACAGCACTAAAAATATGTTAAAAGTATGTCGTAAATACTTACTTTGTTGGTTTCTACGTACCTTAATGGTATATATAAATATATGAAAATATGAATACATAAATATTTAAATGCATAAGTACATAGATATACAAATAAAGGATATAAACGTAAATACAAGTACAGATATAAATCAAAAAGTAGATAAATATACAAATATACATAATAAGTATACTTTTATAAAGTAGAATATTACTGCTGCACATAGGTGCACATTAACGTATACACACGTGCTATGTATCCGCTATTAGAGACAAACGCTTCATAGCATGGCAGTGGCATTTTAAAATTTTGCGGGCGTGGAATACCTTCCCCAGCAGAATCCCTCCCTCACATAAATCACCCCTCCCTATAATCTCGAGGAAATTACTTCCTCCTGGAGGATTATTGGGAGCACTATGGCTTTAACATCAACAGGTTTGCAATTCTCAAATGGGTGAGGAAGACGGGAGATAGAAATGGCCCAGCAAACCGAGCAAGAGGGCTAAAGAGAACAAAGTTATGCGCAAATTTTGTCAGTGGAGCCACGCAAGTTTCCCTAACCACCTCCTGATCTTTGTGCCCTTCGATAGCCATAATCAGTGAAGTAAGACGATCGTTTCAGTGAACTGCACACTTTTCTTGTTACTTATTATTAGTGTCTCTCTTTGTTAAGACATTTCGAGAGACAATTTCCTAATATTGGTTTATCAACTGAGTATGCCGAAGTCATAAATTCGAATTTGCTCTCCAAACTAATTAGTAAATAACTTTCGACTTTCTAAATTGCGGTGTAAGCCGAAATTATTCAAATATTATAAATAATAATGCAAATATTTATGCAAGTCTGTTAAGGTAGTGAAGTTGTTCAAATGTGCAGGTCGTCGTATATCATAGGTAAAATACAGGTGGAATCCCCCAGCTGAATATTTCTTTAATACAAATTATTTCGCTTGATATCCTTCTTTCCGAATATTATTGATGAATTGTTTCCCTCTCTAGAGATGATTTTCATACGAGTATATTTGTATTTGCTTCGCCTTTAATAGCCAATTTTTGATGAATTCGAAAGCAAAGGAATCAAGATATGAGGGAAGCTTTTGTTTTCACTTAATGAGCCGCTTTACACTTAAGCGTCAATTTGTATACATCAATATTTCTCCTTTATTTTATCTATTTTATAACATGCGGATGATAAATTATTAATGTAGTGATTTGTTGAGTGGAACGTCAAAAATCGACAAACTTTTTGGCCATTCAACTGCACTTCTATGAATATTCCTTAAGTAGAGTGAATGACAAAGTTAATCTCCTGGAGACTATTTGATAATTGTGACTATGAGAAGAGACTGTTATCAGCAAAGTAAT
Source organism: Parascaris univalens (assembly GCA_037576465.1). NCBI lineage: Eukaryota > Metazoa > Nematoda > Chromadorea > Rhabditida > Ascarididae > Parascaris > Parascaris univalens. The sequence continues at coordinate 198,593,445 of CM075173.1, read as the reverse complement.
ATAGCATATACTATTTACCTTTAATTTATGACTTCTGAAATAAATTTAACGTGAGCAAATATGAATTTTAGGTGATTTTATAGGGATAAATAGGTTAAAATGTGAATAAACTAAGAAGTAAGGAAATGAATAAAGTAAGCAATTGTGTGCTTTGAAATAAAGCTCATATTTCGACAAATATCGAAATATATAACAATCATTAAGTTTGAAAAAATATTCAGGCATGAAGGAATATTTATTGGACGATTTTCATATCTGTTTATAAAGGTTTCTTCTATGCATTTAGTCGGCATTACAATGTCGAGATGCTCAATGAGATATTCCGAGGTTCTAATTGGGTATTTTGCAAACATTCCTATGATCGATGCACTTGCCGATACTCAACAACGCCATTATAGTCGCGTTACAAAGCTCCGCCTTCGCGTCGACCGTCTGCTCGTCTCCTCTCCAATCTTTCCAACATTTCCCTCTTCGTTTTCGGTGATTACGGTAAGCGGCGATAGCACAAGAACCGCATGAAGAGCACTCGTTTTGTGAACTCATTTGTGCGGAAATTATCATGCAGCGCAAGGCGGCTGCTTTTTCGATTAGCCGACTGTTGTCAGATGCCGATGGCAACAATGGTCAATCGGCTAAGGATATTCACAGCACTAAAACTACGGTAGCTAATAGCAGTGCTAATCCATTGTCCACCCTGAATCAGGAAACGATCCTGAATCAGGATAGAGGTGATACTCATGACAAGTCGAGGACGCCAACGATGGAGAATTTTGCCGTATTAGCCCCTGATGGCAAACGACAGCAAGCGTCCACAACTGCCCTTCCTTCAGAAGCGCTACCTTTCTGGTTGACATGTGCAGCTGCCAGTTTTCCCTTTGAGCAAAGCTTCCTTATGGCTCAACGATCAGGTAGGTCGTACCTGTTTGTTTCTCTTAAATATTTTCTACCTCCAGCAAGTAAAAATCCTACAAACAGTTAGCTTATAACAGCAGGTGAGACCACATTTCCTCGTCTATAAATCGTGGCGCTTATGCCGTTCAAAATATTCCGTGGACAACTTGTGTGGTACCGATTATTCTGAAATTAATTTATATATGGGAGGGAAAAAAGAAATGGTAAGAGTCAAAAAGAGGAGATGCAATGAATGTTAAAAGCGGACTAATTCCAATCACCTGCCTGAATTTAATCAGCAATCACTACCAACTGCTGGCGTATAGTACTCGTCTCATGTACTAGTATATATTTCTGTTCGTTTCAGTACGAAGTTTTCGTTATTACTCCCTTCTTTCAACTATTTTTTCCGTCATGAAGTTAAAGGTTCGGAACCCAACGGCTGCTGAGATGAGATATGACTCCAACTTTAAGTGGAATTAAATTCGATAAATCTTAAATTTTCAAACATATGAAATGTTTTACGAAATGATTTCTTAGTGCATCACATTTGAATGATTTTAACGAACTTATTTCAAGGAACGTGTGGAAATGGAGGTCTATTAAAAATACAATTTTTTAAAGGGGTTTTGAGACACTTAGAAATTTGTGTAAATTCAAAACATTAAAGCCTTTCATGAAACCACAGATGCATTACTATTTTGACGAACACTAAAAGTTTCAATGCGTAATCGATATTCTGAAGGAAAAATTAGGCAAACACATAAGATTTCAGTAGATTAAATTTGAAGCGCAAAGTGATGAAAGCGGCCAAATATGGCCATTTGCCCAAGATTAGAACAAAAAAGTTATGATCAGGCAACACTCTTAAATTGACTGATGAATTCTGAGAATGCCTGACATTCCTTCCTTGAAAGTAATTTGCCTCAATTTGCTGACCATCATTTGGGAATAGTGAAATCCATTTTCTATCATCCAACGGTTGAGATGTATTTCAGAGCAAACAAAATTTCTAACTCCACCAACCGGAAATACCGTTAATGTTCTTCTTTGTAAATCTGTAACTCGAAAACTTCAGCAGCTGTGTTTCCACACCTGTGGGCAGCCTCAGCAAGCGCAGATGCATTACGGTTGGTATCCACAAGTAAATCGTATCGGAGACGGAAAGCACGTACCGTATTTTCCGATCAACAACTGCAAGGACTGGAGAAACGATTCGAATCACAACGATATCTTTCAACACCGGAACGAATCGAATTAGCCACCACACTGAATCTCAGCGAAACTCAGGTAACATTTAAATCTTTATCTTAGTGAGGTTTTTCCACTCTCACTAATTGTTTCAATAAACACCTGGCGAAGTTGTAAGCTGGAAAAATGCTAGTATGTATGGACATAGCAAGGTAATTAGGCTCCGTGATCAACAAGTCAACTATTAAAATTCAATGTCTCAAATCACTTTGTTTCTCATGATGATCATTTGACAGCCATACGCTACTAAAGAAAACGACCATACGCCACTATCTTCACGAATAGACAGTTCATGATTATTCGAATATAGAGTTAATTTCACAAGTTAATTTGGGTTATATCATTGCTTTAACATATATTATTATTTTTCGATGCTTCCTTATGAGGTTCAAAAAAATAAAACGTTACCACGGTATTACATTGAATGACACCAATGGAGTTGCAAGATTTCAAAGGTTTTTTCAACGATTTCAAAGGAAAGGGTACCTTTTCCCTCAAAAAAAAACTCACCTGGAACAGAAAAGGTATTGTTTCAAATTTCTATTTCAGTTCATTATATTTTACCAAAAAAGTCTGGCGAAAGAAAAGGAAAATGGGGAGAGAAGTTCTATCGAAATATGTAGATAAGTGACTATTCGAAGGAAAGGATCTCTTAAGTAGGGTAGCTGGGGGAAGTATCATCAAGAAAACATGAACAGCAATGATGTGATTGAATGGTGATCTTAGAGAATGGTTCAGTGCTACAGAATTTGAAGCTATTCGTAGAACTCTGTCGATGTGTATTCTCATAGTTGAAAATCTCAAACAAATTTCGCTATTATTTACTCCTTTCTGATGCGGACAGCGGATAATCTTCTAATAACCATTCCGTTATCAACAGCGCTCTTATCGTTCTATTCCTTTTTATTCATTCAATGGAAAGAAATTTCAAGGTAAAAACGTGGTTTCAAAATCGTCGTATGAAACATAAGAAGGTCGTTCGTAAAGAAAGAGATTGCGATAATGCCGGTGAGGAAGAAGATAAAGAAATGGAGGAATCCGATTCTGAAAAGATCGACTGAATGCTCTTTCGTCTATAGTAGATCAGTTTCGTGGTGCTAATGTTAATATACGATGTGAGGCAGCTGTATGGCATTGAATCGACGTACAGCTTACGAAGGCATGTTTTCAGTCTTTCATTATTACTGATGAAGAAGAAAGTTTAGCAGCGAAAATATAAATTATGGATGAATGAGAGAAGTTTTGCTCGTTATCCTAAGATACTCTACCAAATTACATCTTACGCTGAACTTCTGCTAAACAAGGACGAGGGGGAGATGCGGTTACAGGGAAAGAGTAGAGGAGAGGAACAAGTAGGGGAGAAGGGACGGACTCCCACTGAAGTTCTCATCACCATTCGCAAATTCTTCTTACCAGTACATGAGGTCGCCTTCGATCAGATCACTCTAGCCATCGGGAATGATTAAATCGACCCGAGCATAATTCGATAAAAGCATTTGTTTTAACCGTTGATCTCAGTAAAATCTATTATTAACTCTCACGGCTTTGCAAACTTCAAAGTCCATTTATTTAGTACATTTCCGTCACAGTCTTCAGGTGTAGGATGTTATACTTAAAGAAACTAAAGACACAAAAAATTGCCGATGACAAGAAAGTTACAAAACATATCATGTAGACATGTTACCAGCATGCTCAGAACAAATATCCAGATTTCTGGTTTTGTTGAAAAGCAGCAACGATTAGGCTCCTGTAGCCTAGCGTAACCCAGTATTCACTCCACGAATAACTCAAATCGAAATGAGATAGTCGTGATATTGCATTTCATTAAGTAATATAAGATGCTATCACTTGTGAATAATGACTGAACGTTCATTTCAGTGGTTGATTGTGACTGTGATTATTTGTTTGATCATTCAATTATTTCATTATTTATTTATTTTATTTGTGTTTGTAAAACTGTACCATTTTTCTAGTAGGGAAAATATGCTTTAAATCAGATTATTCGTATATTTGTTAAAGGCGGTCATGGTAGCCGGCATGCATTTGAGTCGCAGAAGGAAATGAATGCACCTGCCCCTTCTTCAATGCAGTGACAGGAAACCCAAAAGTATGGTGCTGAAATTCGTGTCGAACCCTTCTTTTTCTTTCGATACTAGATTCCTCTAAGATGGTGTTTTGAAAAGTGAAAAAAAAACTTGCTTAGAAGGACTTCTTCCACCCCCTTTCAACGATCATCGAAATTACATCCATACCCTCAATACGCAATCCCTTAGTTTCCCTGATCAACGATGAATCAGACACACCCCACCATCTTCAGATTTTGGACAGTGCAATTTTAGTACATATGAGGATGGAAATTACTTGATGTGTCATCGGTAGGAAACATACCTTATATCATTTTTGTGGATAGATTGAGAATGCTCGTTTACTAAACGTAATTGCTTACAAGATGATGGGCTGTAGATGTAAAGGTGATGAACTAATGAAGGTGCCAATTTTTCTTGTTTGTTGTTGTTTGAGTACTTTATAATAAATTTGTACGAATGCGACTCCACTTTGTTCCTTGTGCACCACTTTTCTGTTGCCTCTTTGTTCTATTCCCATGAGTTACTTCTCCTGCCGGGTATTTGGCTGACTAAGATTAGTTCCATAATGCATCAAATTCATTCGAATCGAATCGACGTCGGCTCGATCGTGACCTAAACTCCCTTATCAATCGTGAGAACTTTTACGACGACCATTCACCGCTCACCAGTGAGAATAATTAACGGTCCATGAGAGATCATTCAAACAATCCGCTTCAATAATATAGGTTGCCTTCCGTTTTTAGCTCTGGCTCGAAATATCATTATAGGGAAAGAAAAAGCTGAAATATCACTGCAGTGGAAAAAACTGATCAAATTCAATAAATGAGTTTTTATTTCCATCATCGAAAAAACCCCTCTCAAGTAGCTCGTGTAGGAAAGCACTTTTTGACCGCATAGCGCTGCACACACATTTCATAGCTGATGATCGATATTCAAGAGCAATATTGACATAACAGTCACCAATCGTAGAAAAACGACCCGGGAGGTTGATGACTTCCTGGAAGAAATTCTCATATTCCTAGGTTTTTCTGTTAATAAATCATTTCATTTGCCTAGAAAAGGTCCTTACAATTCTGGATCTTTCGGTCGATAATTAGCTCTTTTTCGGCTGTCATATTTCGCACTTCCTTCATGAGAAGATTTAATTCACGAGCCAACTGCTGACAATTTGATTTGTGCACCTAAATAAGTACGCAACACTTCATTTTTCATATTCGAAGATATTTAAAGCTTGAAGGAAATAGATTTATTACCCAAACCTAAGTTACACGTTTAACTACTACAAAGCTTAGAACTAATAGATCAAGTGGAACTTGTAGCTGAAATCAGCCGGAAGTGCCTAAAATCGTCCTACAAAATGAGGCATCTCCTCTTGCGATGAACTCTCCCTCGCAAGCGTTTATGGAGGGCAAGCTTCTATCCAACGAAAAACCTATATTCAGCTATTAAAATTATTATAGAATGCTAATCATTAAATGCAGTTTTATAGCGACATTTATAACACCGCCGATTTGGCACCTTCTGCTTTATAACACACAATGCTGTTACAATAACCGCAATTAGCCCTTGACAAGTATGCTTTGCGCAATATTTATCGTTACTATTACGTTTCTAGTAGAGCGATTAAGGATTGCGCAAGTGAATTATGCTCATTTCCAATACCGTATTTGTGAATTGGAAACGCCTGGCGAGATGATATGCGTAGAAAATGAATCGCTGAGAAAATGAGAGATGCAGAGATAGAGAAAAATTGAAATTTGCGAAGAGACAACAATATACGAGAGGACTAGACATTAGTGATGTCGAGAGAGAACAGTGTTATAGAAACAGTGGGAAATGAGAAAATAGATGTGAAAAGAAATGAGAGACGATCGAGAAAGTGTAAAAATGAATGTTTCTTCGAGGGACATAAGTGTGTGGCCGATTGAGCAATTTTGTGGCTCAATTAGCTGCGAGAATAGACAATATTAGTACGCCAATTAGGGCGCTTATTAGAAGCAACTCTCGCGGGACGTGCCTAATTGGCCAACACAAGCAATTGGCCATATAGAAGCCAGCTCATGATTTCATCACTTGTAGTCAAGAAAACATTTGCGTAATTACCTCTCAATGACTTCATGGCGGGGATACTAAAAACTCGACTACGGTCACTGTATGAACTCCAGGGAACCATATACACATTACGGATTTCTTGAAGTTGTTGGGAGAGGAAGAGATATAAAGTGACTTATGAAGATATATAGAAAAGTGTACTCGCGGTTAATTAGCGCACATCAACCATCAATAGAGTCACCGCCATGCATAATGAAGTGTCTGTTGGGATACATTTTATGGTAACATTCCTTCTTATTCATATTAAAATAACAAATCATCCAAAAATTAAAAACGTTGAAAGAAACAGTGATGCTTTCAGCAGCAAAAGGACTCACCATTATAGAACACATATTGGTGGGCAAAGAAATCCTTTTATAAAATTATTATGGTCCATTTCTCAACTCTCAACGTCATGCTTATATTTACAGCGTCCAGTATTCGTTGCTTATGACCAGTAAGTACAACAGTACAAGTTGCACAATTGTTCCTTCGTCAAGGATAGGAGGGGAGGAGAGGCATATCTGAGAGAGAGAGGTGCCACACAACATAACTGTTCTATGATTCTCATTGATCAGTTAGCGATACGATATCAAGCTCATACCTTTTTTCTTTGCAAAAACATATAAGTACTTGGGTTTTTAACACCAGAAATCGTGAAAATACCCAAAAATCTGCCAATATTCGTCATTTTTCGCCCGCCCGTGAAGAATCGATCGGAAGAAGCGGGAATGCTGTAATGTAAAGGAATACTAGGCTGACGTGCAAAAAAAATCGACGTATGATGCGAAATAACGAGCATCCAACTGCTTACTTAAGTTGCTGATAACAATGTAGGTGTATATGAGCACGTAATGCGTCGATTGAGAGTCCTAACAATAACGAGTCAGCGCTATGCCCGACACTAAAGCAACCAATAAACCGCTCCTTGCACACCTGTGCGGTTTGATTCTTCCTTTTTTTACCTCCTCTATAAACTGTTAGCTGATGTAGTGCGGAGGATTATTTGTACGTTTTGAATTACGCAAAGTGCCTGAATGAAATATTAATGCTGTTTAAAGGTGCGCCGAAAATGATGGGCGATATACATAAGTTGGTAAGCTGATATACGACAAAATCACCTCTGAAGATATGCACAGCATTGGTATCCTTGGATGGTAAAATATTTCAAATATTGTTTCACTTAGGATTGGATCACTTGAGACATATACTGTAGCTGACACTTCGTTGTCACATCTCTTGCAATTAGCGAATTGCAGCCTTTATGACGATAAGTGGGACGCTGATATGTGCGTACGCAGATCCAAACGGCCACCCTGTAAATTTGTCTATAAACTTGAGCATGAATATTTTGTTAATATTGTTTGCTGTAAAAAATATTTGCAGGGCAAAGGTTGAGCGCAGTTATAGTGCATTCATTGCAGTCAATGCGGAGAATTATACGAAATCGAAAAGGTTTTGCAATATGTAACTCTCATGAGAAAATGCGCCCCGATGATATCGCTACAAATATGCGAAGTCGATTTTTATTGTCCTCACATTGCATTACTTGTGTGAGTGAAAACAACCCCCAACAACTGTAATCGAAAAAACTTTTACTGAATTGGAATTGGAATTACTAATCAAAGAAAATGTTTAACCTTTAAACCCTTTGAATGATCGCCACTTTTCTAATAATCCCACTATTTCACTCATTGAGTGAGAGGTTCACTTTTGCTGTAGAATAAAACGATAGCGAATTATAACTTCGTTTCCTTCGATGGCACGAGTTTTTAAATTAGCGTTTTACTTATTTAACACCTTAGGACTATTACTAGAAATAGAAGTTGGGGCACATGGGAAGACGGGACATCCCAACTATCAATCTCTTCCTCCTCAATGACTCCACACCCACATCTGTTGTATCTTGACGTAGATCTTTTTTACAGTGGTCGAAAGCACCTCAACGATGTGCTCGCCGCATTGCGTACAACACATGCCATGATCTCCGAGTCACTGCAGGCCCTGAACTGTGATGGTAACGACTGTGCCGATCCAAGAGTTATATGGAAAGTAACAAATATCTACTCACAAGCGGCCGTACAACTTGACTCTGTATTTTTACTTCTTTTTTCGTCAGTTTATTCGAGAACTGTAGTTCCGCTGCTCCAATGATTTGTAGTCATTTAATTTGTTCAACAATGTTCACCAAAAATGAGACGCTAGGGGCATTTGGAAAGCACGTCGGAAGGGAAAAGAAAGCACAAAATGCGCTTTCCAAATTTATTCGATTAATTGACCACAAGAACTTTCAAGAATTAGCACAACTCTAGACAGAAACATCGGTTACAGCAATTCACAAAGAATGTACCAATTTGACAATGACAGAGGCCCTCAAAACCTCGATGATGCTGAGGACGTCAATAAAGCAACTCTCTATCACTTACCTCGTGCGTCCATCGATCGAAAAGATTCCATTAGATTTCTGAGCTGCTTCACCTCTTTCTCTTCAGATCATCAAATGACTTTAAATTTGCTTTACTCAGCAGTTAGTGTATGACCTCGCGAACCCCTATCAATAAATTTCCTCACTACATTCAATAGTTCAGTTACTTTCATAGACGAATAAGGATCTCAAAGCGACTCGTTTTAAGTCGATGCGAGAGGTGCGGAAAAACCTACGCGAGACAATATCCGCCGGTGACCTACCAACCGTACCACCCAAACTGGTCGATATACAAAAACCCTTCTGGTTCTTTGGCCGATCGAAGAGCACCACAGTCTCAATCCAGGAACGCCTGCTACGTAAGAAAAACCTATCCGATAAGTGCCACTCACTAAAGAACGACGAAGACCACACCGTGTCATCATCAACGAGAGATTCAACCATCTTAAAGAATGAAACCCCTCAAGCCGTAACAAAGACGTCATCTACGAGCGCACAGGGCGAGATAGGCCAGAGTTTAAGTGATTCCAAAAATACGGGGGAAGAGGGTGTGAAGAAAACAACTATAGAAAAGCTCTGAGAGATATAGATGAAGAGGAAATATGGGTTCACTTCGTCCTCTCTGCCTCATTTTCAAATTAACCTCTCTTCGTTGATGCACATATAATGCAAATAACATGTCACTCCATTAATTGAATTCTTCTCATTCAAAGAATTAATCATACTTCATCAAATTCTGAAATTAAATTTGCATACTTTGAATGCTTTCGAATGTAAATAATAAATATTTGAAGTTTATTCTCTTTGGAATTCCACTTTGCTGATTTTAATACTTTCTGAGCGAAAAGGATTTATGAGACAATTTTAAGTTCATCATATGAGTGAACGATAACTCTCTGCATAGGGCGAATTCACTTCTAACGATGTGTTCCCGGTGCAGTAACATCAGCTCATAAGCTAAACAATTTCGGTAGCGATAAAGAATCATCGAAACACGGCACTCCTGAAAAGAGAGCCATCTGAACCCCACTTTAGATACTCCATGCAAACGCATATAAACGAATGATCTAATATTAACATGTGTAATTGCCATATGAAAACTTATGAACGTAATCACGCTAAAATAATAAAAATGTAACATGGACGCGTTGTGTCGAAAGGAGGTGCAACATTACAACAGCCCAGAAAACTGCCGTCAACTAGGATTCTTAACTATGGCGGACTCGAGAAGCGCCAATGAGCGAGGTCGGAGCTGCAAACCTCACCTCTAGGAACTCAACAGCCTGAGCCCCTACCTGAGCGTTCGAGACGAAATGAAAAACTCCATCGTGTAAGCTCGGTGAATTCGAATCAGCGATAAGTTGTAGCCATAAATAAAGCAAAACTTCACCAGGCAATAGGAGTAGCCAATTGTACACTAACAAAAAGCCAATAAAACATACAAAAGAATACTGATACGATCAACAACACGGAAAAAAGCACTGCTAGCGACAGTCTTTGAACGATAATATCGAGGTTTCGAACTCATCCTCAAGAAAGCATTTCTATCTAACGAGGACCAAAAATTTATTGACTACTTTCACAAACGTATACTGAAATGGGACTGTGATCACTCATAACGAGAAATGAAGACTCATTCCTCCCCTGACCCCTCCTCATTCCATTTCTACATGCGATACAGCCCCCCCCCCCCCCTTACCTAAACTATTGTGAGCGATGGCTGTATTAAGAATCCCGACTTTTTTAGATAAGAATCCTGACTTTAAGAGAAGGATGGATATATTCACATGTGCATATGCAGAATTGCAACAGTAGAACCACGACAACACACGAAAATGGATGCCAGCAAACAAAAAAACCACAAATGGTAATTGCAAAATCAAGATGAAATCGAGGAACGTTTTCAACGATAGCTTCCATTTCACAAATTTATTTGTTTTGTCTTCTATTCCTTAATGAGCTTCAAATCCTTATCCTATTCGCAGCGCAGCCATCACTTCTGAGCTGCTAAAGCAGTCCCAAATTAGCAAACCCAACAGAAAGCTCTTTTTTCAGAAACCCAAGAAAAACCTAGGACCAAGGAGACACTCCATTTTTTCCCCCTCAATAATACTTTTTCCGCAATCGTCATTTCTAAATTATCACAAACTGTCTCCAGGCCGCACACCGACTGCCTACGTTCGCTGATTTACTGCTCATTGTGAGGCTCTTCATCCACAGATAAATCACATAAACTCGCATAGTCATTCCTGGAGGAACTCCTGTCTGAATTCGGAACACTTGCGATCTTTTCACTTCCATCACAGCTTGCAGGAGGCACGGACAGTTCATCCGCCGTCCACATTCCCTCGTCATTTGTACCATCATCGTTGCTCGATCCAGGAACGTTGTCATCTCTCACCATAACCCTCGCTTTATCCTTCCCTTCACACATATCCTCACATAGCCCACTATTTGTCGTTTCCTTGGGTTTCTTTGGACGAGAGGCGTTAACCGAGCTTAATTCCTTCTCGAATAAAATTACTGAGCCATCACCGGCATTGTTATCACCGATCGTTCTATCGTCCGCTGTTTGCATACTCATAAAATTTTGGTTCACACCCTCTCTAGATGAGAGTCTATGAAAAGATGAAGCCTTTAAAGTTTCCCCAGCAGCTTCTGACCACATCCCAGCCGCAGAAACACCACTCGCCTCACATACTTTGTGCACATTTTTATTCTGCGTCTGGCGAAAGCCTTTGGTTAGCTCTTCTTTGTAGAGCCATAGTGGGTGCACGCAAATCGCATTGCTTTCTGTATGAGAAACATTTCCACCGCACTCACCATTATGCGACTTCCTGCATATCGTTGGTTGCGAGGATGAATTCCGTGATCGAAATACACCCTTAGCTTCACTGCCTGAAAATCCTTAAACTGAGAACTCTGACCAAACATCAGGGTTCATGAGAAATCTGAGGATCACTAAAAAACTACTAATGAAAATTAATTTACAAATTTCTAGAAGATGCACAGAAGGAGAAACCATTTGCAAATTTACAAGGAGTCTTGAAATTATGAGGGCGGGAGTTGAAAGTCTCCACTTCTGAAATCTTTGAAATCGAAAACATAAAAGCTGGCACTTCAAAAGCTGACCAGCTTCTACAAACTTGCACTACGATGACGCCACGTCTGTTCACGTGAAATATACCTACACATCTGTATTTTTCGTAGTTGCATGTGATAAATGATAGAAACTACTGCTGTCACTCAAATCCCATTTCCATCCCGAATTCCGTCATCCACTCACCAACAAGGATGGAACCCCTGAAGCAACAATCTTTTGAAGCATCGGCACTCCCACTCCAAATACCACAGTGCTCCTAATCTGCATGGGAAGTGGCCTGCGAAGACCCGCACTTCGTCCAGCCTCATTCTCTGGCTGTCATTTTTCTAACGATTAGTAGGATCGGCCCATCCAGAAATCGCCTCCACTCTTCTAACTTAAAAAAAAAAACATCCAGCAACCGTACCAAGGACTCATAAAAGTCTCACAAAAGTCATTAAACAATACCTTAAGTAACCGGAGACCAATTTATTAGCTCAGGTATCGAGCAATGCCCCCAATTTTCTTTACCTGATTATCAACCCCTAATCCACTCAACAACGAGTAATTAAAAATGAAAATTCCACAAACCTTCCTTCATCAGTTGTACTCTCATCGTTCTAGAACACAGCGCTTGCGACAACTCGTATACAAGATCACTACCATTCTCTTCGAAGAACATGCGTCCCATAAAATTCTTTCCATCTTCAGTGACTCCAGCTAAAAATGCACCCATCTTTCCGATAAATTCGACTGAACAAAAAACAAAAAATAAACTAGATGCTGACGATCGCATTCATCGCATGGACGATGATTCTGTCTAGTTCAAATGTTTTCAGAGGAGTAGAAGGCTGTAAGCAGTGGTGGGCTCCCTCCCCATCTAGTCCTGAAAATGGATGCACTTTATTCTATTACAGTCATAATTATTTACAGGAGCAAAAGGTATGGATAACGGAGTATAAGCCGACCACACCTTTACATTATTGAATTTTCTGCAACCACTGCATTCAACTCAAAACGAAATTTGCATGGCAGATGGAAATCGGCACGTGCAAAATCTATCTCATCGTTTATGAACCCAACAACACTTCTGAAAACAGTGTTTGTAACCATTCAAGACAACTTAAATCTCCTCTAAGGAACATGATGACTGACCTGGAAATCTTTAACGCTTTGTTTGAAAAACTCTTTTCGAGAGAGGAAATGCGGATTACTTAGATAGACATATTTCTGGCACAGAAAGAAGTCAGAGAATTGAATTTTCGTGCACCAAAAATAGTTTCTGCACACTGTTCTCAACTGAAAAGGTTAATGCGGTCGATGAAATGCGTAATAATTAATCTGCATTCAATATCAAACAATACCAGCACCCAGTGGCGAGCATAGAACGAACGTTTAGACGCCATTTACTCTAGAAATTCGGACAGCTGCTGAAAACTGCTGATGAACCACCAATAAACGGATGTCCCTACGCTAATCTATATTCGAGACGATCCAAAAAAGCAGTCTCTCTGATTAACTTTCTGCACTTGTCGCTAGTAAACTCCCCTGATGATCCTTGCCTAAATAATTATTCGTAGTATCGATACAGAGCACCGTGAAAATTTTGCGTCAAACGTTATTTTTCCCAAGAAATCTCGCAAGAATCCCGTCATTTTCATAATCTCAAGAAAATCCTCCCCCAGAAATAAGGGACATATCGGTGAGTATTTTTACACAGCACCTGCAATTTCATGCAACTCTCAGCGTTTGCAGCAATCGCAAATTTTCTCGCCAAATAGGCGATACTCATTCATGAAAACAAATTCATTAAGAAAAACTTCAAAAATTGTATTTCTGTTGGTTTAACTGTTTACTTTTCATAAGCTATTAACAAATTACTAAAGTGAACATGAAAAAGGACATAAATGGCACGGTAAACCTGAAGTCAACTGACGCAAATGGTTACAAAAAATGACCCTTTTTCACCACCTATTGCAAAAACAAATAATGAATCTAATTATATGAAATGATAAAAGACTCTAAGCTATATAAAAGTATACTCAGAACAATGACTGAACAAGTTCTTGTAATCTGACTCATTTGATAGCCGACAAGACGTTTTCCGAGGAATACTTTCAGCTTTTGCAAGTCAATGTCTCTCATATCAGCAGTCGTCTCCACTTGAATGGGAAATGCTTGCGGCGGCGTCGACAGCAACTCTTCATCATGCAAAAGAAATACATCGTTCATCGATACCATTAACATCCTCCCGTCGTCAACCGAATACACCTGTAAACCAGGTAAAATCAAACATCACCCCTCTAATTCACTGCAGCAGGGTATATTCATCATGAAAATTGAACACAACTGGCACTTGGTGACCAGTAACGAATTAAACCCGCCTTATGTGAACGCAAAAGTGGAATGCGAATAAAATAATGCGGCGGATCTTTCGTGAAGCTTTGCCCAATCAACAGGGAAAGATGTAATTTCGAATCTTTGGAGAGCGACCATTATTACTATGAACTGAGGTGGGTAAGCAAAAACACAGAGATTTTCGTTTTACAATACCACCTATAAAAGAAACAACAGCTGATGCTGCATGTAACCGATAACAGCTAATGAATCATAACGTAAAATCAATCGGCTTACTTTAACAGTAGTTCATGTGACACACCTGGATGGTGAATTAGCCACTGGCAGATCTAAATTGGGATACTACCAACAATGAAAAGTTAACTCATTCTTGAAGCTGATATCTTCTTCATTCATTTTTGCTGTATCCTTTGTCACTCTCCAAGGGAAATCGACCTGATCAGCGGGTGCAGTGCCATTTCCTAATTATCAGGTACTTAATATGATCAAATACTAGCGATGTATTAAATTCTACACACCTGATTCAATTTTTTATGACATAAAATCATCGGATTTATCGAATCTCTGTAAATATAACGATATTGTGTTTAGAGACATTCTAACGATAGAACCCTCCATGAAATAAAAGAAAATCCGCTGTTATTCCCAACTGGATAACTTCACAGAAGCAAATTCCACTGTTCACCTCGACTTTCATGAATGCCGGCTTACTGACAACAATGCCTCGCACGTACATATTCGTTAATGATCTGCAAAAAAGAACGCCGAACTCCTCTCAACTTTCTTCATAATTCCATAATTTATTAGACCAAATAGTGACGAGAAACTTTGATCCAGAAATCTGGATACATTTGGATCAAGTAACTAGAAACGGAAAATACAACATTCTTGAAGTGGAAAACGCTAAGATATGAATACGAAATATGCAAATGTTGATCAAATAACCATCGCCATCATATCCGATAAAAAAAAACGCAAAAAAAGCCAAAAAAGAGAGGAAGAAGAGTGCATTTCGATTTCGAGGAAAGCAATTCAACGATATCGAGAGAACTTTTAATTAATAGTTTCGCACGGCGACTGACTTAAATCAATGCACCCGAAATTTTCTACAAAGGATGGACTTTGTTCCCCTTGCAATGAGCGGTACCTTCAAGTGCTCCAGCGGGATAAACGTCTCTCTACATAAAACTCGAACGAAATCAAAAAGATTTTATACTCAAAGAAGTATATCCAACATTTGGTATAACCAGTAAGCAACGATGTAAATCTCATCGGTTTCACGCACGATGGACAGTATGACTTCACAAGACAATTTCTGCTTTTTCACATGGCTTCATATCCGAAGAGACAGAGGGAGAGGGAAAAAGGAGGAGACAGGGAAAGGAATAGCGGCTACGGCTCTCTTCTCAGAACGACAAGAATTCAAAGTTTTAAACGGCTACATGATTGCAAGCAATAAATGATGACCGTTTGAAGACGACCCGGGATGGAGCAACCCGACCAAATCCAGGGATATACGCAAATCATTCCGCTCGTTCACTGATTCCACCTGGCTAAGATCGTGACATATACCTGCCCAAGCTGGTAAACAACTCATATAAAGGAAAGTGGATTCAGCACAACCAGAATAGCTCCGTGATTGAGACTTCTCAAATCACTCGTCCTAAAAAACAGGGCACCTCAGCACCCGAGATCGTTTAACTACTTTTCCCCTTATCACCTCCCTTCTCTATCTTGCTCCTCCTCCCGTCCCACTCCTCTTCTTCGCTTCCGCACCGAAAAATGGAGAGCCTGCAACACATACATACCGCCTCCTAATTTTTTAAAAAACACAATGACGATACAGCACATACCTCAAAAGAACGACTTCGCCTGGAGCGGGATCAAACGCCATTTCAAGCGGTTTATCAGCGACCAGGTTTGTGATTAAATGTGCTATACGCATCAAGATGAACCTGTTTTTGAGCAAAGTCACAAAGAGTCCTGAAATCGTTTCAGCAAGGCAATTAGAGATTGAAGATGAGAGGTTCGGTGAGACTAAAATCGAAAATCAAAGAGATAAAAATTGAAGCAGTGAATGCTTGTTCATCGATCGAGTAGTTAGTCCCCTCTGCAATTCAAAGGGTACCTTAGCCGACCTTATCACTAGAAAGCTTCAAACTGTTATTTGGCTAATAAGCAAAATAAAAATGCACAAAACGAAAGAGTATTTTTGCAGAAAGGACAGCTTGCTAACGACTGAAAAAAAATTCAACTGCTTTATTGTTTACGATGACCTAGAAGCGCAGAAGCGGTAAAAATATGCAAATTACGAAGCTTACAGACTTCAGGCTTCAAATTCTAATAAGTATGGAAGCCTGAAGCTTGAAGATCTCGAGCTGTGAAAGTTCTTCGACGAATGAAGACATTAAGCTATCGATCAATGTGCAAAAGAGCAATTTTTATGACCAATGCAGACACTTAGAGCTCTCGTCTCAATTACAATGCCTGTAATAACTGTCCCACTCAGAATTTAAGACGAAAAGGCATCTATCCTGTAAGAATTTCTTCATCAGGTTACGAGCGTAAGATGGAAAATCAAAAAACAAATGGACATTTACTAACCGTCAGTGTTCTCGACGTGGACGTATATGAAATCGTTAAGCATGGCTGGTAAAATAAGGGGAGGCAAGTTGGACACCTGCACTCGCGTTGACATCGACAACTGTTCTAACGGCTCCCCGTTCGCACCAATGTCGTACGAGACGCCAGCTTAAATACATCCATTTTTAAAATACGTCTGAATCTCTGCGTTTTCACCAATTAAATACCTGCATCTTCATCCAAACGAATAATTCATCGTCAACGACGTAGAAGATGACCGAGCAACCTCCAACGAGAGGACCGCTATCACTATGTTCGAAAAAGAGAGAAGAAAGAAAAACGGCAAATGGTGGGATCATTAGGTATTTTGGTGGCGAACTGATGTTTCAAAGCTCTCCAGTCGAATTATTTCACTCCCCCTTTTATGGCAATATCATTCAATCCTTATTTTTCACACTTTAAAATGAAACCTAAACAACGCCCATGCAATAAGCTTTTCATTCCCTTATCGATTGCCATATGAGTTGAAAATCAAGAAGCAACAATGGCAAATATAGCATCGTATAATCCTATGATTATTTCATCGCGAGAACAATCCTCGATCCTATTTCACTTCAAAACTCACCCTAGATGCCTTCACTCCGTGATTCAGAGCGAAATATTATTGAGGCGGAAGAGTGATTTCATTTAGAACGACAGAAACATTATACGTTTATATTGGGAACGAAAAGTACCAAAAATCAGGAGAAATACACGTAGCGCTTTCAATAATTAAGAGCAGAGTAAACAAAGATGGGTTAAACAACTGAAGAATAAACGTTTCTTAAGATGCTCTCGGCTACTAAAAACACATTTCAATCAAGATAACTTCAACTTGGGCAGTAAAGAAAAAAGGCAATATTCAAATTTCCCGAAATAGTCAACTTTCTAGGTGGAAAAACAAATCGTTGAACAAAAACACGGTTCTCGAAATAACTACTCTCCTCCCTCTCCCTGCCATCCACAAACAATGCAAATGCTCTACTATATCAGATCAAGAACACAAAAAAGCTATCAAAACATACCAAAGATTGTATGAAGGTAGAAGCCACTTGGAGTATGGTATTCTTTGCTCATCGCTTCTATCCTTTCTGTGATAACTCTGCAAAAATTTGAAAAATTATCTCGCCTATTTCTCAAAAAATTATTCCACAAACGATCACAGTGCCTTGAAAATTCCACTGCACTTTTTTGCGGTTCAGAGCACTTAACACGTGGAACGATCAGCGCTGTCATTCAGGTAATTGGGAGATAAGCTAATTTCGAAAGCGACGTTCAGAGACGAGAAACATTCGCCTTACTCACCTCTCACTCCATTAAACGTGCCCAAGATTATCGTAGAGTAACTACTAAAACATACCAGTAATTAAAGTGGTAAAAGATCAGAGAACGAGCTGACAACTTTACCAGGAAATCTGGCGAATATATAAATAAACCACTTTCAATGAACAAGCTCCTGGCTTTGCAACTGTAGTAATGAGCGTCGTCTCCTCCGTCTTCTTCACCATTATTACAAGGGGTTCACACGATAAGGTGTTCAAATTGCGCAATTTCCGATTCTTCTCCATGATCCCCTCTCCCTCTTCCAAAAACCCATCACAAAAACAGATGCCAAAAAGCCGAGGAATGCATCTCCCATGATGGGGATTAAAATATTTCAGGGAACTTTATTGTGACCCGAGGAGATTATTACATGAGCAAAAGAATTTTTAGAAGTGCGGTCTTTATAGGCACTCAGTTAAACTATTTCGATATGAAATTCACTGCATTCAAAAATTCCATCTCAGTTAGAAGCTACAATCAAATCACTATACCTTTCTATATACTAATTTCAATTAAGAAACCAACTATTCGACGCCCAGTATCATAAGTCCAGGAGTCCAAGCATTGCTCCAATATTTTATTTTATCATCTGGACACTTGAGTGCCGAAAAATAATGCAACTGCACAACACCACCTCGCTTCTTCGAACGGCTGTCCCAGCTCGATTTCACTTTACTAACTCGAAACTCTTCGTGACAGCTCCAAACCCCTAACGGTTCTCATCGGCGGGGAGCTGTATTCAACTCACAAACGGAGGCTCAAAAAACAAATTCACCAAAAATATTGCTACCTGCGATCCTAAGAACCGCGACGGAAGCATCAGAAGATAATCTAAACATCATTCAGAAACTTCCAATTATGCGGCCGTTCGGTCAGAATAAGGGCACTTCCTTGCCGACTATTTAAGTCTAAGAAAAGATGAAGTGGGAAATATCTCGAGGAAACTGGATCCAATGAAATTATGTCCCTCGGAAACATGGGAAAAAAGGCAATAAAATGACCCGGTTACTTCAAAAAATAAGCAAATACACCAACAAAACCCGACCACCTCCCAACATCAGCCACCACCACCACCACCGACCAACCCGCGACAAGTAGCAACTGAGATGGCAACCACACGAAGGAGCATTTATGTTTGAAAAAAGTCGCGAAAACAACTCGATGATCTAACCGACATTGACCACCAATCATCGTCTATTATCGAGAAATGATCTACGCAAAAGTGCTCCACCACTCGTCGACTACAGTGGTATTGCGCTTCACGCCGCGATTTCTCCCTATAAAGTCATGTCTTCGCGGTTATACGGGTGAGGTGCGCACCATAGTATACTTCCTGCGTAAATTCGTTTAACCGGAAGTGACGAATTAAAGCAAATGCCGTGCCGCAGTGAAACCTTTCGTCATTTAAATGACGATAAGTCCACAAAAAAATGTATATATAATCACGAAGCAGTGTGATATTCAGATAGCCGGGCTTCTGGAAAGCCCTAGAGAAAGTTGTTGGGGAGAGGGGGGAAGAGAAGGGGAGAGGGACACTGCAGAAAGGCTCGCCTCTCTTCAATAATCTCTGCCCTAGATTCGTGAAGGAAGAGACTGAAAATTCAACGGGAAACATTTCGGCGAGCAAGTTGAGTCAGAAATAAAGCTGCACCATGCTGAAGTTACCGAACGGCAACGTCTGCAGCCACAAAGGGAAGTTGAGATGGATTTATTGCAACGAGATTCCTAAGGAACATCGAAGGCTGCAAGTAAATATTTCATCGCCGGGTTGTTTGCTCTTATTCGCATAAGAAATGTGGCACCGATGTGTTCGTTCCTCGTAAGCACAGACTTTTTTCCCCTCCAACTCTCAACAGTGAGCGCCTCAAATATTCCCGACAATTGAGGAGGCAGATTTTATTGGAATAGCCACTTGCAGACGCTTACGAGAGTATATGCTATTCATTTATTCTCTAGAAGAGTATATTTAACGTCATAGGGTGGCGGTTGTTTTCTGATGCTAGCACGTGAAACCGACAATAAACCCTCGGTTGATTGCACTTTTGAAAAGCCCATAAAACAGTTTCACTCTCACCCTTTTCCAGCACCCCACTCCCCTTCTCTTTCTTCATGTATTTGTTAAAGAATAATAGGTCGTATTGTTGGAAGATGTTCTCCGGCAAGAGTTTACCTTGTACAGGTGAGGAGAGGTAAATAATAGGGGCGATACAAGTGAAGGCTGAAATATAATCACCTCGTCCACATGGAGTGTCGTATAGAATAGGGGAATGAGAGGTATGAGACGTTGAACAGGACTGCTGTAAAGAAGAACGCTGCGAAGCCCAGCAGCCATTGTCTTATATAAATCAGGCTGCACCGAAATGCCTTCAACCTTCCCTCCCCTTCATCGCAACAATCGTCTAAACCATCAAGACCAAGTTAAAAAACTCCTAGGCATCACAGCAGAGGAGTAAACAATAGCGTCTATGTGATGTTGTGTGAGAAAGTGATTAAAGCCTCGAAACAATGCTTCATGAATTAACGCAAGTGTTCCACCACTCAAGGGGATCGAGGGGTACTAAAACAACTCGTTTCCGCCATCCAAGAAGCCCGAAAAATTTATTTCCATCGGTTTATGATAAATGGCGAGAAATACGAAGAAAGATGAAAACTAGTACATGATGGGGGCAAAATATGAAGAAAACTCAATGAGCGTTCATTCATGGCTATCACTATTATAAGAAGGCAACCAAACCTATAAACGATCATACATCTCAATCGACGGCATCTTTATGAGGAAGACTGGAAGGATGCCACAGTCCCGACAAACCGAATGCCCATTCAACGTCGAGAAAAACCCTAAGTTTAAAGGACTTTAGGAGTTGTGAGACTCCCCTCTTCTCCGTTCTTTTCCATATCTTCTCATTTCACTGGTGCTTTAGCAATTAGAGGATTTGCCGTGTAGCATATTTCCGAAAATCTTGTTCAAATAAAGTTATGCATACGACAACTTACACCGCCCATTTGGCCACAACAGCCACCTCTTTCGGGTTTCATTGCCTCCTTCCTCACACGTACACTGCACTACTTCCGTAATTAATCCCCAGCTGAAAAAACAATGCAAATCAAGCTATTTAAGTGGCAAAAGGAAGTCACATAAACACTGCAGTTTTTTTTGAATAAATTCCAGGCCCAGCATACGGACCCCATTGCCCCGTCCCTTCCCTCTCCCCGATCTGTTTTCACCAAAAATCCATATACCATCCTTTTATTGCCAACTAGCGATGCAATCACAATGACACAATAAATGTGATTTATTAATGAGTTCTAATATAGAAGCAATCGCTGAACAAATCCCCAACATGACCAAAGTTCATCGTCGAATTCGTCATGGCCAGACTGCTAGTTTTCCCAAGATGCCGGACTTCACAGACCACAGAGTGGGGGGCACTCGACATCAGGTGGAACCTGAGGTGATATATGTCGTCTTTCGAAGGAAGAGTAAACCGGAAACGATGTTCAAGTCATTTCAACGGCGAAGTCTCTAATCCGGTTATGCGAGGACTGATCACCGATTTTTTGCCGACGTATGACAGAGATGCTTTGCCTCTCTCTTTAATCGATCCTATAGCTGCAGTACTCATGATATCGAAACCGCATTACTGCGCTTCAGGTATATAGATATTTTTGTGAATAACTGATAACGGCTTCTACCACATTCTATACCATCGAATAGAAACGAAATCTTCCAATAAAAAGATCAAATTAAAATTTGAAGCCGAACAACGGTAATGTATAAGTAAACACTCATCAATCACCTTTACGAGTGGGAATTTTGGCTTCGACATCGTTCAAAAGTAATGAAAACACTAAGAAATACTCTTATTTCCATCAATTTTTCACATCATTGAAGTCTTTTCAATTTTCTCTTAATAATTTCTGAAGATGGGAAGAGAAAACACTCTAAGACGGTCCCTTTTTTCGACTCTTTGGCTGGATGGAAACAACTTCACTAGAAAATAACAACAATAGTAAAATAAAAGACCAGATAGAGGAATAGAAACCCGGAAAGCGAGCCAACACAAGCCGAATATGTGGCTAATAAACTATACATCACTTAATTACAATTAACACCGGCGTTTACACAGCAAGCGAAGCACTATTTTCACCGGATGCGTATAACGAATCTCTCAAGAGGAGATGGCGACAAAGAAATGACCTTGAACAACAATACTCCAGCAAGAATGAATAAAAAGAAATAATATGATTTCTGATCCTTAAGTACAATCCTACCGGATAAGGCCAAAATTACTGAAAGCTAATAAACAATAGACATTACTTGTCCCTGCTTCCTGGAGCGCTCATTAAACAAGCAACTCATATCAACACATCCCACGAGATATATTTCCTCTCCTCCCCCCGATCCTTCACCTTCAATCCTCCCTTGATCCCAACTTATTTCTTCTTTTAGACTCCACCATCCTTCCCAACTATGTCACCCTTCATCATCCTCTCCCACCGACCTGCAATCAATAAGTTTTAAAGGCTGCCTATAAAGTGCGAGTGAACGCTGTGAAAGAAAGAGAAGGAAGAAAGCAGCAGAGATTTCAAGCAAACTAGGGAGAAAATAAACGATGCACGCATTACGAATCACCACTATCCGCCGACTTTTCCTCTTTCGAATAGAGTCGATTCACAACGAAGGTGGCCAAATCGGCATTCGTCCAATAGGTGAAATGACTCTTCAGAACTGACCAATAACTTCTTTCAGTGATCTGCGGCTGCACCTGATAATCCATCCGGAATAGCAACCCTTCAACAGCAACCTTATTACCTCAGGTTATTTACTTCCATCCACCATTAAAATGAACATTTAACAAACCAACTAATCGAACTTCCTAACTGAGCGATTAAATATAAATGGGCCATTTAGAATAACTGAACACTTTTCCTCCTCTCTTATAAAAAGTGCTATTCCTTCCTTCTACTGAGACGGTTCTAGAAAATGCTTTCTGGATAGGCCCCGAAACTGAGGAAATATTAAAAGCCAAATTTTCAGGAATGCGAATTCTACGCTGGGAGCCTCCAGAACTTCGAGAACGGTGGAGAAGTTCATTGGAAAAATTCGGAATCGCGATTTTTGAGAAGGAAAAAGGAGTTAACTGCGCATAGTAAAAATCACAGTTAACATGCTGCGGCGTAGTTGTCTACCACGCTTACAATCACCCATCTCAAATGAGTTCCATACTCATAATTAGCAACCATTCCCTTAACAGCTGACTTAGCCATCCCTCCCCTAAGTCCCTTTCTCCACAATACTCTCCCCCACCCCTACGTCTGCGTTCATCGCTAAACTATTCCCACACCAACATAAGATAAGCAAAAAAAAAAATTTACTATCTTCTGGCGGTATATCGTCGATGATTTTCTCTGCGTCGGTCAATTTCGACTCGTCAATCTCTTTGCCGATTTCCATGGTCGCGTCCTTCTCTTTCCGTGTGTTTCCGAACTTCCACCAACTTTTACGCGGTTCGGCGATTGCACCCTCTGATGGAGGAGGAGTCAAACTTCGTGGTGATGAACCTATTTATCACGTGATTTTAAAACAACTCAGGTACTTGGCTAGCATATCGTGGACAAAGTCAGCCTTATATTCATGAAACGGCAAAATACAACAATTAGGGAGAAGGCTCGAAGTTCTGCCAAAAGAATTCTAAACGCCAAAAATGAAATAGAAATAAAGCTCGAATATCTGACGAAGGGATAACTCTCTTGAGGTCCTCTTTTCTAAATTCATAGATAAATACTACAACCAAATCATTTCCGCAACCTTACGACATCCTCAAACAATTCTGGAACATTCATTAAGTTGCTCCAAAGAAACTCAAAAAGGACACTGATTTTTGCTGTAATAGTGTGAATGGCATTAATTTATAAACACAGCACCTGTAAACTAATCGATATTACAACGGATACGATAGCACTGCGTGGAAGACTGTCATCGAACTGGTCTCGAATTTAGATGCCCAAAAGGAGTGACCTCAATCTCAGAGATGGGTCGATCAAGTTTGAACCTTGCTCTGCACATAACACGCCCAATACGCTTCAATATCCCCCAACAAGTACCACCAATGCCGACATCTCGACAATCAATAACATTTACGTTATGATTTAATAAGCGAGATGAGTTCGAGCTGAAGTATAAAAAAAGAAAGGATCTGTTGGAAATAGAGGAGTGAAAGAGCTCCTGGAGCTCCAACTAAAAAGCGGCAACGACGAACGCGCCTCGCTAGAAGACAAGCGAGCATTGGACGAAGACTGGAGCAAGTGGATGAGCACTGCGATGAGCGAGGTGAGAAAGGCAGGTAGTTTCAACGGGAACACAAGCAGATATCGTAAAAACTATGACAGTTAGGAAATGGCAAACTGCTTTTGTTAATCAACGAAAGCGACCATCAGTGCGCTGGTCTCTTTATCCCCAACAGACAAATGGATAATTGGATTGTCCCATCAAAAAAATATCTAAAATACAACGCCAGTAAATAAATCATACATGAACTGTTTGGACGAAGTGCAGATGACTCATCGCTGTCACATTCATCCTCTTCATCGATATCATCTCGCTCCTTCTCAGAAATCACCTCCTTCACCTCCTTATCCTTCTCTCGTTTCTCTCGTGTTTTCAGTTTCTTTATATATGACCTATGCAACTGCAATATAATTTATGCCATAAATGCATTCATCTAATCACCTTCATTAATCAAAGCATCATTCCATTCAGTGAAAGTAAAACCTGAGGGTTGCACACTCTAACAATTTGGTTATATCTCCTACCTCCCACCTTCCTCTCTTAAATATCTCTCCCTACCTTCATTCTTTAATGTTAGTCGATCAAAGAGCGCGCAAGATTTACACAAAGGTTAACCCGAAGGCTCAATGTGAATTCTTCAATTCCACGCAACTGAAGAGACTCAAAAAAAAATGAAAGGAAAACCGCTGGATGCAATATTATACCTCAGGAGGCAACAAATCGTAATCTTTCAAAGCCCTGAGATCAATTGAAGAAAATAATTTTATCGGCCTTATGAAACGATAGTTGTGATGTACAAGTGGCTCCAGTCGATACGCCTGTAAGCAATAGAAAACAGTGAAAATAAAATATGGAAAGAAAGATATACGTCGAATAGTAAAGAATAATGAAGTCATAGGGTAACAAATTTAGTCGTTATTACTTCTCATTCCTCACTCAAATCGCCTCCTCTCCAACTCAGTCAAGCAAAAAGGACGGATCCTCCCATCGCTCCCCATTCCAAAACCGGGCAAACGAGCAATGAACTGATTCAGAGAAAAATAAAATTGAAATAAGCTGAGCACATGGATCTCCTGACTCAATGCCTATCAATGTGTCAAAACTGAAATGAAACGAATCAAAGGTTTTTCCCCGTCTCTCACTTCGATTTCATTGAAAGCATTTGCAAAGCAGAATTTCCCACACGCATCACCTCCACAGTACACAACCTATATGGCAGTTCGCAGTCAACTATCAACTTTTTCTGCTAAACATAAAAAACCTTCAAACGTGGAATGCAAACAGCAACCAATTAAATTAAAAGGAATTTGAGCGACGGCGACTCACCACGGGATCGTATGGATGAAAGACATTATAGATTCGTTTCAAACGATCGGCGGCTGTATAAACGGTAGGTGCACCTCGCATAATCAGAAAAACAGCTAATGGCGAACCGATACAGAATAAATTTGTCACCTGAAATGACAGTGGACAAGTGAGCAGAATATGAGATTCTTCCCCCTCTCCTTTGCAAATAAATAAAACTTGCTGGAGAATAATAATGGAAAACTTGTTTGTCTAACGGGAAGACACATTAAAGAAAAGCATTAGTAACGTAAAATGTGATAAATAAATGAAGAATTCAAACCGACGAATTCAATAAGATTCAACTGCCGTTTTTATGACCTTTAACGATAACTTCTGCTTTAACTTTATTGCTGATAATTTAACGTCATGATATTCTCGAGCGCTAGAGAAACTGCACATGCAACTTGGCGGGATGAAGGAGGAAATGCGAAAAATTTTGTGGTCAGGAGAGGAGGGGAAGACCAGAGGACAGCGGGAGGCGTAGGAGGAGGGTGGAGCATGGGGATATCTGACCGGTTAGCTGCTCTGAGGTTATCACTTTCAGCAAAACTAAAAACTAACCCTAAAATTAAGCTGCTCGTTTGGATTGAGGAATGCCTTCTGGAAACCACCGTAGAGATCAAGAAGTCTGAAATAATGAACATCTTTAACAGTAATAAATGTAAATACGTAGTATGAAAGTAACAAAATGTATCACCGATCATGTCGCAAGCAGTATCCAGGTGAATTTGACATTGCGATGAGCCACTTCTGTTTATTATCGCAGGTCGCGTATATCGAGCATCACTCCTCAGTCTAAGAGCCTCTCACTCTGCTCTAAGCGTTTCATAGCGGTGCGAGCATTTTTATGCATTATCAGTCGAATAAATGAAAAGTCACCCGTCTTTGAAGGTTAATCGATAAAACAGTATCAACTATCACTAGTTATGTTGTGCAATAATGCCTCAAGAATGTGAAGTAACGAGCGTGCTGAATGGTGCTCCTCTTGGGCAATATCTGAGGGCGAAGCGTGCCATAAACCGAATCATATCCCCCTACATGATACTCGCTGAGCACTTAGTTATTAGACATACCCAAATTATAACCAAAAAGACCGCATTAATCACCGCCACCTTTCTATTAAATAAATATAAGTAAATGGGCGTTGTGAGCTTTCGATGAATAAGAACTTCCCCTGGGGGAAACGAGGATCGGAAAGCGAGACGAATAAACCGAGTTGGTACAATCAATCATCAAATTCACGCAAAAAGCAGCCACAAACTTTGCAGGATTCTGAGAGACTCATGCATCCTCAACTGTCAACTTAATGCCTTTCTCTTTCATTATTCAGCATATAGAAAAATTCGACAAATACTTTTTTTGTTTATTCATTACTGCTTTCGAAGACCAATTAAAGCCTGTGCGCAGATAGTGGCAGATCCGCGACCACGGCTCATCCCCTCTCTCACCCCATCGGATTATGGGATTGCTCTTAGCCCCTACCAGCGAATTAAGTTTCCATTAGTGACGAAGAACACGTATCATTATCTCAACCTTAGCCAGATTATCTCAACCTTAATATATATATATTTTTTTAATATTTGCATATCGAAGAAGAAAGAAACTTTTGACGAGCGTTCTGAAAGCTGTGTAGGACTGCGACGTCTTCATTGTTCGACGTTCTCAAATGGTCATTCTGCAATTAAAAAAAGATATTATATCGCCCTCATCACTCTTTCCGTTCACTTGGAGAAAACTTAGCGGAGACAATCATATCAATATGACAACGAAAGGCAACAGCAGCTTACAGTTAAGTTTTATCGCCCTCATCACTCATTCAGCAACTGAATGCAATGTTATCACAAACTATTGAGTCTTGAATAGAACAAATAAGTAAACCAATGATTATTTACTCAATACCTACGCCTTTAAACATCCACAAAATGCTTACAATAGCCTCAGCGACATACTCATCGAAAAGGACGAGTGGCGACCAATTGGTCAGTAGATCATAGCACATCACCGAGCCCAACGAGTGAGCGAATATCGAGATAGGACCATCAAATTCAGGATGATTATCCATAAATAATTTATAGACAGTATTCATGGAGCGAGCCAGTCCAGACATTATCTTAAAAAATAATGCCTCGAGAAATATTTGTCACCAGCCAACTTATTTATGACCGGGATGTGAGTGTGGAGGGGTCAAATCTTGAAAGGGGACCAGCGAGCAAAAAAGAGAAAATAATGGAATTTTACTATTAATAGTGAAAGAATTACGGAGAACTATAACGGAGAAAAATTCCTTTCAATACAAACTTTCTCGCAGTAAACATGACACAGCTCTTAGATGAAGCATTTCCAATCATCAACAGTCCAGAGCTGGCCTACTGCCACCCAAGAAACAGCTCTTTGGCACTTAAATCGGCTTCGATAACAACTAATTCAGCCATTGGACCAAAACTGTTTCAAACTCAAACCGAATTTAATGTGTGTCAAGGATAATTCAATGTGCACAAAAAGTACGCTTAACCATAGAACAATAAAATTTATAAAAGCACCTCTTTTTGCTCGTTGAATATGCATTCATTTGTTCAAACAACGTTTCAGTCTTTTGCTCACGACTTCGCTCTAAGTATGCATTCGATTGCCATTAAATAAATGAATAAAAAATACAAAGTAAGTAAAAAATTTTAATGTACCAATGAATGGGTCCACTAATTATAAGATATATAAAGAGCGCTTTTAGTAGAGCACATATCCCCCACATGGAGATGTTAAATCAGTACGACGAGGGACTCCAACTTTCCCGTGAGTCTCTTCCGGAGAGACTCAAGGGAAAGTTCTTTTGCAAAAGTTCACTAGGGTCAGATCAGCAGATCGGTCAGCACTATTCGGCGACCACTGACCAGCGAGGTAAGAATGCAATCTACCTCATTTCTATAGAGAGGTGACTGGTAATACATAATATCCATAGCGGTTGAATTAAGTGCATGGCGCATAGTGGACATTTTCGGGAGAGTGACAAAATCGGTCTGCCCACCGTCCAGCAGCAAGTTTGCTCTCCACTCCACCGGCAATACCATTGGTCGACTTTTCTCTTCAGGATAATGCCTATCCATGCATGTGTACATCGCATCACGTACCCTTAACATCCAAATATAATAACAAACCTAGGAATTTACACAAAATATCAATGAGCAGAAAATAAAGAAAAATTGCGAAAATTAAAAAATTCCCTCAATCAGATATAAAAGAATATTTGTTTTAGAATGCATCTCGCAACCAAGAATTCAAAATAAGTCTGGCGTTCTGATCAATCATCTTCTGTAATTGATCAATTATAATGATAAGGAAATCTCTCAATTCAATGAGAAACCCATGGTCCATGGTCTCACTGATTAAAATCAAAAGAAAGAGACCCCATGGTCTCACTGATCAAAATAACCCTACTGTTTTATGATGCCACTAGGATCAAAGGGATCACCCTATTCCCTCTTTACCAGTCACTATCAAACTCGGAGAATAGATCAATGTCCTGCAACGAATAACACTGATCCCCGATCTCAAACTCTTATCAATCGATAACAGTAACCACGTGCAGTAGAAACTCACTGTTCAGAGTTTTTAGCGATGAGATTTTCATATCCTTTTTGACCGATCCCATGTACGACCAAAATTAGGTGACTTATAATGCGTTTTCCATCGTCCCAAGTTGCCTCCTCGTAACCTCTCTTCAACGGCGTACCTTTGCCCCACGTGATATAACGAAGTAAGCGGCTTGTTTTCGAATTGTTATATAGCGTTATATCGATCACTGAATTCCATCGAACTTCGTATTGATCTTGTAGTTTCAACTCGGTCAATACTGAAAAGAGACATTAACGACTGAACTACAAAAGGGTAATGGCTCACTATTAATTATCCTCCAACAACGACCTACTATCAATCTAATCGCCAATAACTTCGGGAAATGGCAACAACGGAATCAACTTATGATAGTCACAGACGCTCACAATAATTCATTAATTCTCTGCTTGCGACGTATATTATGTCATCATGTTGTTGGATAATGGATGAAGATTTCGCATTCAACTAGAACGAATTCACTAGCATTTAAAAGAGGCGTTAAAAGATTTCAGAGCTGTAAAGCAGAAGACAGAAGGAAGATACGAGGTTTCTTGCTGGACTCCTTCTCTGAGAACACCGGAGTGTCCGGAATCATCTGCGAACGGAATATGTGTAAATGATGTGCTTCGATTGGGTCGGCCATTTCAGCATTGATCGGCTGTAAACTCTCCGCCAGGAACCATGTACCACGACGAATCTCCATTTCATCATCTGCAATCAACTTCCCTTCTTGTATCGAAACAACTATAACTACTGAATAACGCCAACTAGAATCGCCGATTCCTCACGGTACCCAACCAAACGGAAAGTAATTGAGGAAAGCCTTTTTCAGAGTGCCCAGAAATAACGAATGTAAAAACGCCTACGAAATTTTCAACTTCTAGGAAACCCCGAAAACTTGCATACTCCGATAAACTCTTCCGGACTTTTTAAAGCTGCTGAGAACCTCTTCCAGATTGCTTAAACTTTCAAAGGCTCAACTTTTAGGCTCGCAAAATTTCAAAAAGAATATTCGATGAAATGATTAACGGCGAGACCAACAAATAACCAAATGACCGCTCACCTTTCCAGTAAATCGAATATATCGAGGTTATCGTTTCCGAGACATAATATAAGCCATCCAGTACGACGGGAGATTTTGTATTTACATGATTATTGACCGAGCAGATATGTGCATTCGTCGCCGCATCCAAGTCAATATCCTTTCGACTACGCCAATAAACCTCTAGTAGCATCGAATCGCATCCTGAAATTCACATGTATTTGCTGTTTAAACTAAACAGTAAATATAATGGCGGATTCTGGCATTTCTATTTCTTATTATGATGTCATCGTAGAGTTCTGAATAGAAACCTCGGAGTGAGATCATAAATCTTTGAAGATTTGTGGCTACTGAGCTAAAACTTGACAGGAAGTATGAGGTACCATAGAGATATAAAGTGTTGAAGAAAAATACCGAAAACTGGGAGTGGGAGGGATTGAGGCGGCGAACTTAGAAAATTTCAAAGATGAAACCTCTAAAGGGTGTCCACTTTGTTTCGACTCCTTTTCGTCTATAGAACCATCGCACTTCGGAGCATTTCAATTCGACTACACGTCTCTTCTTACTCCTTGGCGGTACCGGTGGAGTTTTATCACGAAGGGCTTTCGAATTTTCAGGCATAGAGGCACTTTTCTGCATCTCTGAAGGATGGCAACTTCGATCTGACCTTTGTTGGTCAGCCTCAACCTCGTTCTCATTCTTCGTTTCTGCATCACCGCCTTCATTTGTGAGTACAGCAAATTTTGATGTTCCATTGTCGCCTATCCGTTTTGAATTATCAGTGATAATCGTCGTTGCTGATACAGTATTAGCTGATAATGCACGCTGGAGTTTAGCAGTTTCATTAGGCAATAAATTCGAGAAATTAGGCTGTGAAATTTGTTCGGCTAATGGAGTTCTGCATCCTTCATCTGCATCCTTCTTTTCTTCGCTTCCAATATCACTATCCACATTTAACTGCATATCCTCGGTGATCTCGCATGCACTATTTACATCGTCAGACATTATCCCTGCAGAATACCACCCGACATTATCATAGACATCCGACACCACTATCATTATGCCATATCGGTGATGATATCAGAGGATTGTCACCAACATCCCTTATGCGACATCACCCGTGGTGAAGAAAAACTTTAAGATGAGCAGGTCGCAAACACAGTGAAGCCGAAACAATAGCGCTGTCACACAGAGCGAAAAGAGAACTCGGGTAGGTGAATACGGGGTTAGCAACCAAGGAAAGAATAATAACCGAAAAACAGCAGCTCATTAAACCTCTCCTCCCCCTCCCCCCGCTCATTGCTCGAGCCCCATACCCACAGCATCCATCCACCCCTGCACTGGACTGCATCTTTTGAATACTGCAGTTCGGTGATCATCAGATCTTGGCAAACAAATCGCACAGACATTGCAGGGCGACGGGAGGGTGGGGGAGGCACGGAAGTTGCGTCAAGGAAAAGTTGAAGGGGAAGGTAAAAACCTAAGCGAAACCGCAAGCGGCATTGAGCGGTTTTCCGTTCTCGCAGCAAAGCGAAAAGATAACGACCCTCCTCTTTAAAGATCACGTTCCCCTCCCCTCTTGCACTTTTGCAGTGTCCCTTTAATGGTGACCACCTTCGAGTGGCATACAAAAGAATCATGGTGGACAGCAGCCTGCTCCCATTCAAATATTCAAATCTTTTCATTCCAAAACGCTCCGCTGCTATTGGCACCTCACTAGTCGAGAAGGTGAGACAGAGTTCAACATGCCACAGCAGATCGCCTACTAATTTGGTTACCACACAGGTAAATGCAAGATTAGTTACTTACAGAGATATGTGGACGCACAGGTTAATTGATGATGCGGCCAGGTAGATGCATAGGTCGCCGAATTGAAATATCGCTATATTCAACAGCTGTGTCTAAAAGCTGCGTTGACCGAAATAAAAGAAGCCTCGGACGGCATGGAGAATTCGGAAAGAAATAATTAAAACAGCCGAGTATGGCCGATTAAAAATGAGAAAACTCGCGATTCCATACGCAATGAAAAGCTCACTGATAAATTAACTAATAAAGACGTAAAAAATGTAGAAGGAATATGTTGTGCGGCATTGGGCAATCGCCGTACATTCACTCATACTTCAAAGGAAGTAATTTCACTGCCCATATTTCTACCCTCTACTCCTGAACTGCTTCCCCTCCTCACCCCCCCCCCCCCGCCTTTGCATCCCGAATTATTGGAGTGTGGTACTCCCGGAAAAGGAAGGGAGGTGGGACGTCAGACCTGGCAACTTGGGATTCTTCGACTTTATGCGCCAGTGAAATGTTGTAATGGTTAATAAACTTGCATTGTGCAGTGAGCGAAACGTGAATATTGCATATTTTCATTGGATGCCTTTGCAATTGCATCTTAGCCTATTAGATGAAGTAGAAGTAAAGCAACGACCTCAACGACCTTTATTCACAGCCAGAAACCGTCACTCAGGTTTAAGCTGTTCCTGAAGCGGTATAGGTTTGAACCTCTGAACAATTCGTTGCGACGTCATTTTCCACAACGATTTATGAGCCGAATCGAATCGATAAATGAAAAACGCCGCCCGCTTACATCGAGCTGGATTTCAAAGGATACCTCACGAAGGACAAAAAATGATGAATGATTGGACGATTCAGCAAATGATTCCAAAAAAAATGCAGCGTATTAGCGTCGAAAGAATGCGTGAATATGAGAGCCCAATGAGTTGCATTATTGACAGCCGACCATATTTTATGAAGGATTTATTTGTTCTCCTCATAGGGCTCATTAGATGAGAGCCATCTGTCGGCAACCTCAAGCATCATTATGCTTTCGCAAATAATGCAATAAAAGAGAAAAACAACGGCAATAATATTCGCTTCGATTCTTTCCCCCCTTTTGTTTTTCACTTTAATTACATAGAAGAATTTCGAAAGATATAATGCAATTTCAAAGATATATATATATTTCAGCAGAAGATATTATTGGATTTCTTTAAAACAATGAAATTAGAAAGAATTGGAAATATCGGTGAAATTTTCCAGAAAAAACCCCTTAATTTTTTCCCATTTCCCGAGCAGTTTTTTTGCTCTTATCAGAAAGCTACCCATGTAAATATAAACCTCTAGTTGATCACCCACATCACAATAGATGGCATTGCCTTTGTCATGTATGTCAAATGCCTTCAGAGCTTCTCGCATTCACGACGTGAAACTAGAGTCTCCAACAAATACAGCTCCTATCATAAACAGCATTTGCAATGTACAATTCCCTTCTCCCCCCTTATGGGTAACTGAGGGAAAATAAAAAGGGGAGGACATAGGGAATGAAAGAAAAATAGATTTTTTCAACGAATGAAGGAAAAAATTATTAAAAGAATTACTTATAGTATGAAAAAATAATAGGGGAAATGATGAAAGTGTGAGATTATCTCATGAAAGGAAAAGACGATAGAGAAAAAAGGGACTGAAAGTGCCGTTCTATTGCGGCGATTATATTTGACGGCTGATTAAGCCATAAACTACAAACATATTTGCTCTCGAAACTGATAAATAAGCGATATCTTTACTATCGGTGATTATTAAATATATCGCCTAATTTGTTTAATATTAATTAGCATAATTACTATTTATTACCCCAATAAGCGAACAAATATTATGAGAACACAGCATAGAGGCGCGATATGCGCTTTTACAGTCCCACTCAGCAGTTCATTCATTTCAATAAGAGTCCAATATATTCGAGAAGTCTAACCCACCAATAGGCGTTGCGGTTTTTTAACTGAACCGATCGCCGATGTGAATATTCCACAAAAGAATCGTTTGTGTTGAATTTAAACGTCGAAGATCAAAATAACCTTTCAAAAATTGAATTCTATGCAGAATTCTACTGAAATTTAACGAATTATGGAAAGATCCATGGATATTTTTCGGCCAAATTGGCGAATAATAACGAATTGAGTGTATAATTTATTTTATAAAATGAATTCCACAATATCCAGAAAGATTGCATAATTTCTCGCTTCATGAACTGTTAAATTCTTTGCAAATAGGAGAGAGTTGGCGATGATTTCGAAGATAAGCTTAATTAGCAACACTTATAGAAGTTACTCTTTACTTTAATTTCGAAAATTACCCCACTTAGATAATTAAAGTAATTAGCGTCGCCTATCGCCATCCGATAAACGAATAGGGAATTAGTGGAGACGAAGTTTGAGGAAAGGAATTCAAAAAATATTTCCTCTTCATTTAATAAAAAGCAAATCGATTTATGAATAGAAAGAGAGAAAATCTGCACATCGATGAATTCACTCCTATGAATGACGCCAATAGACCGGTTCAATTTAGCGAGAAAGAAACTCTGAGAGAGACGACTGAGAGCCGAAATATATGTGAATGGAGAGGTGTAAAAAAACCCCATCTCGACGGTGTTCTCAAAGAATTCCATAATCAGAAATCAAATATTCGAAAACATTAAACTAAATAGTATTACTTCGAAGCGATATTAGTATTATATATGTTAATAGATGTTGAAGAGGAGAGTGAGCAGCTTATAGACGGAACAAACTGAGAGGAACGAGTGCTTCTGTTGTTTGACGAAAGAGATCCATAGGATTTGGGAAAGTATTACTTCTTTTAATAACAAAATTCATTCCCCACAAATAATGTTTAATTCGAAGTTCTCCGTGTGGTTTTTCAGTGGACATCGTCTTCTGCAGTTAAACCTTCGCAATACTGAACTAATTAGCTGCCTAATTTATGTGATTTAATGGGAGAAAGCGGAATGAGGCAGAAGGGGGAACGGAAAGGACGAAGGGGTAAATCGAGAGCGATTAACAGGATGGAGAGAGGGTGGAGGGGCATAGAAAGAAGAGGTGTTACACGACCAGCAATAGAAGTAATTAAATGCAGCAACCGGATATTTTCCCTGCGAGTATATGCAGAAAAATTTAAAGAAAAATCCCGACGAATTTCAAGTAAAGTAATCGAGAAGGTATTCTCGGAAAAAACATTCAATCACTGAGAAAATTCTAAAAAAGTCCGCATTTGCAAAGAAAACTGCCAGAACGCATCATCTCGACGTACTGCCGCAACAGTCGTTTATTGCTGGTAGAATAAAAAGGGAGTTGCCATTCGCAGACCGACCGATCGCAAAAATGCTATAGAATTAGCGGTATTATGTTTGAGTAATTATAGAAGATAGCATTTGAATTCGATTCATTTGGAGAGTGACATATCGATGACTGTCAGATAGAACCTGGTATCCTTTACCTAAGTTTATATTTTTCTCCACCAAATAAAAAAACCTTAGGGAAGATAAAAATACCAAAACACCAAATATGGATATGCTGAAAGAATAAACGAGCGGTTAAAATCACCGAACTGAGGTACACAGCGAATATTTCAATTCGCCCATCAGCTTCAATATCGGTGTAACGTTTTGCATCGACCTGAGGTCTGTCCATGAGGCGTTTAGCTTAGAAATTCCGAACGATAAGACATGGTCGAATGTTCGAAGCATGAGAAGCAACAGAGAGCGAACTTCGCGGAGAAGTGCAGTGGTGCTTAGTTTAATTCAGTTTAAAGGGAGGCTTTTCGTCAACACACAACAATTGATGAAGATTTTTAATTTCATATAAAAATTCCCACTCATCACTAGAAATTCGGATTTCCTTTTCCAGAATCGTTTAATTCATTGACTGAAATTTCGAAAATTAGAGTAATTAGAGTTTCTTTCGAGAGATAATCATAATTCACAATAGTAATTATCGTTAAGATTGAGATTTCTATGAGTTAATAATCGGTATTTTCCATTGATTTTTGAAGGGTGGGAGGGGAGATGAAAGAAAGATTATATCTTCCGAATCTCTAATAAATTTCCATTTCGCCCAATTTTCACGAATAAATTTCCGAATCTTTCGAAAAATAAAGAAAAATTATCGCCTTAACTGAAATCTCAATTTTAATGCCAAAATTGTTTTATTTTCCCCCAAAAATGCCATTGAAAATTCTCTTCGATGTAAAGAAAATTCACAAAACGCATAATGAAATGGAATTTTCATAGTTCCGTTAGTTGATATTTTTTCCTCATTCTTCGGCACAATTTGTGGACACTTCGTTCGTCTGATCCACCCACTAGGTGATTTATCTATTTCCTTCATCATTTCGAGACTTATTTTAATGGTTCCCCTCCCTCTCTCCATTTACCTCTCCTATATCACCTTTAGAGGCGGCGACAATAGCTGATTTCAACTCTTTACTTCCAGTTATTCGCTCCCTCCATTTCATATTATCACTGACAGGACCATATCAATACTGGAATATGTGGTATATCTCTGTCGATGTGATAGCAATATACTTGAGAGAAAGAAGATGAAGTGAACAGCTGTCCAATGAAGTGGGCACTCGTAGAAAGGAAACCGAGGAGCGACGAGATGGTGGGGGGAATTGAGGAACGCAACGAGGATGGCGTTTCGTTTTCCGTAAGAAGACGGCTCTATTTGCATCGATCGGGGCGGCTGATGAGAGTGAGAGAGTAGTATTATGGGAGAGAGCGGCTGCCACCATCACAAATATCAACGTTCGCGCTATACTTACTGGATTCAAAGGAGCACAAAAAAGAGAGAATGCCCATATTTGCACTCATTCAATGAACTCTGTTCACTTTGACTTCGACTGTCCGCTTGTTGGGAAGTATTAAGTATGAACCATGAGAGGTATCGGCACGTTGCCCTTTTTTGCAACGACGATAACTTATATGAGGGAAAGAGGCGTAGATATTGTTAACAACGGGGAAGGATTTATTAGACGGAAATAGCGGTATTTGCATCAACGAATGTGATGCTTGAGAGAATGCTTTGATAAATAGGATGATAATGGGAGGGGAAGGGGGAGGGTTTTTCCATGAAATTACTTCCGTTGTCAGAAGACGAGATTGCAGGGACAAGATTGAGAAATCTAGCAATAAGATGTTTTTTAAAGAGATGGAAAAGACTCGTAAACAGCCTTGTGGTGATGGGATTGGGATAAATGAACGAAGAAAAGTGAGAAGAGCGGAAGTTTGGGCAAGGGCATGGGAAGAGGAAAGGGCATGTAGAGGGGAAGGGTATGGGAAAGGGGAGAGGGAAGGAACGGGACACATATTCGAGCATAACGATTCAAAAAGATTGCTGCAGCTTACTTTTTCTTCATGCAGTAATAGAAGTGTTATAACTGATTTATGCCAAGTAGACAATAAGAAGGTAGCCGATATTCGGAGTGCATCAATTGCGGATCACCGATCGATGGTTCCCCGGCACAACGGCGGGGTATTGCACTTCTTCGTTCTTCGCAAGCAATTCCGGCGCTCAATATTGCAGCTAAAATTTGCAACTCTATGAATCCAAGTGAAAAAAAAGAAAGAAAGCGCCTATCAACGCTTTATAATTTCTATTTTTTATGGTACTTTTGTTGAATAATTTCTTTAAAATGGTACTTGGATATGGGAAATAATCATATACAATTGTGATCGGTTTATCCAACGATGGCATCTATAGATTTTTTATTAACGCGAAATGAAATACTCATAGAAAGACAATTAAGTGCAAAATGTATATCGCATCGCTTCCTAACACCAAAGAATATCGATATTTTATATTTGCTTAATAATTATCCTCATAGGGGGAATTAATTTGGGGAAGTTGTATAGCGTCGATGTGCTCCGCGCTTTGCGCCACTTCGACTTCTTCCGTCGTCCTCACCTACCGCTGTCTGCTGCTCGCTTATCCTCTCGACCACTTTCCCTCACATTTTGCAATTTAGCGTTCAATCAGCGACGATCTCTTCTTATCATTTGCACTTACCGCTGTCTATCGCCGATTGAGCAGTGATAAATAAATCGTATCGGTTGAGGATGAGAGGAGGGGAAGGGAGGGAGGGGGGAGGGGAGATTAGCGGAAGCGGTTCGGTTTATTTGGTATTTCACAGAAGCATCTCCATGTTGACCCGTTTATGTTTTATACGGAGTGAGAAGGCTAAACGCAAATCTACACGGTGATCACCTGCTGGTGGATTCTTTTGCATCACTTGCCGGTACCACATAATTAAGAAATTATTCTTGTCGCGTTGCATAGTCGAACGACTGTTTGCTTAATTAAGGAGAAAGCGTATATACTGTTGACGTAGTATTTGCGATAATTAGTTCGATTGTCGAGATCGTAGCAAAAGTGTAAAGGTGCGAGGATAAAGTTTAATTAAATGCTTTCTGAAAGCCGTTTTGTGGTCCCGTCTTGGAGATTTTCGAGTATTCCTCTCAATGAAGGGCGATGATCGCTTATTCCGTCACTCATAACGTTCACTTATTTCTCGCCCTCTTGAAATTCCGCCGAACAAACTTTCACCTATTAAAATTGGTTGGCGAATGGGAAATTATTTTTTCTCTTTGGTCGAATAAGGAAAAAATAATTTCTGAAGGGCGATCGATAAGAGTGCCGATGAGAGAGAAGTGGAAGAAGAGAAAAAATATCTGCTGACCCATTAAGTGTACAATCGATCCGTAAAATACGCCTCGGATAAACGCCACTGAATTATTCGTTTCATTCATTTATTTCCATATAAGATATCGATGGGATTTAATCGATGCTTCCTATATGGCGATTCGGCAATGATGAAGTTACTCAATTTTCAATTCTCCATAGTTTAGACAATTTAACGATGAATATATTCGAAGTAAGATAAAAAGATAACTTTCAAAAATTCGCTCATAATGTAACGACAAGAATATAAACGTGGAAAGTGATAAGGAGGTGAAGAGTATTCAAAAGGGCATTCGCGATTACCATATCGACCTTATGAACGATCAAGTTGACTACCGTTTCAGAGACGTTATCAGCGAGAGTGATAAGCACACAATGAATCGCTCATAATCGAATGTCAACAATTTTAATCATTAAAGCTCAGTTAAAAGCTGACAAACGCAGTTACACGTGTGTCCACGATCATAGCTATCTTCCGATGGCGATAACCACTGTGCTAATGTTTTTAATGCTCTATTAAAGAATATCACCACGGAATAGTCACAAAAGAAGTCTCTTTCGGTTTCCATCTTCTCTCTCTTGTTTGAAAGCATTTTCCTTCATTTGTTTAATATTCGTTCTTGTGAGCATAGATGTCCAGAGTAAGTTGTTGGAGCTGATAATATCAATGCTTTTAAGTAGATGATCAGTAGGTATTGGATGTAGGGGCAGAATTTGTGGGAACTTCCTTCCTAATCACGTTAAGGAGGGGAAATTGCAACACGCCTCACCTCCCATCTCCTTTGCATTGATGATCCGTCCATCATCCTTGTCATTGGTCGTCACAGGTGTTGAAGGTGCTGAAAGGGGTGAAACGACCGTCGATGGCATTCTCACCTCCAGCCGGATAACAAGAGATTTGCGCCATTATGGAGAAAAAGATGTTATTAATGATGATATAATTTCGGGGTTAGCGTTCGCCGTGGCGACATATCTGTTGCATTCCATCCACAGCTCTGTTTCACTTCGTTGCTGGACCTCAAGGTGTGACACAATTGTTCCGCTTAATCCTCGACTCTACCTCAGTTCGTTTTTCCACCTTAGTACGTGACAAGTTCGTCTCATTCCGCCTTCCTTGTTTCCCAACCTCGCACTTCAATTAGAACTTCAGGTATGTGCAACAGAGACTTTAAGTAGAGAGATGTGCTAAATTAGCAGCAACTCCCAACCAAATTTTTGTGCACTGCAAGTGCTGAGGAATAAAGACGGTTGTATCGAATGAAGTGACCTGAGGTCACTAAATCTTAAAAGTATCATCAGATCGAGCCAGTCTGGCGTCAATCGAGCCAGTTGCGCGCAATCAACGATTTTACAGCATCGAAATTCAGCCTTTATAATGGAGGTGAAAAGAATTTCCCATTAAAATTTGTTCACTATTGAGGGGATTCTGAGTGAAGTAAATGAATAAGTAATTCTCATTTAACGTGGAGAAACTTTCATTGTAAAAGCAGTAGTGTGAGGTTTTCTTTTAAAAGAATACAATGGTTAAGCTTTGAATTTGCAGTGTTCCATAAACGAGATCACCGCCGAATTATAGTTGAATTGTGCGGAGCTTCACCTATCGCTAAAGGAAATAAAAGTTCGCCTCATTAAGAGGCCTACAGATAAGTTACGTTGCAAGCTCACAGTATGTTCTTAATTGCTGCACTTATCCATCCTCGATTAAATCTGCATAATAATTCATTAATGAATGCGGCGATCCTATTCGTTGCAGCAAACTATTGGCCCTAAGGCTTCACTCGAAATGATTGCCATAAACAAGAAATAGTCTGAAAGTGAATCGAGAAGGTGGCTGGTTGAATGTAATGTTTGCGGTGGTGTCGTGGATTGCAACCTCCCCATGGATAAGTTCGCCTTACTTGAAAATCTATGAATTTCTTCTAGTGGTAACACAAGATAAGTGTCATAGATGAGGAATAACCGGCTAAATAGTCGTTAATTGAGCACAACATTAGAGAGAGCTAGTTTGAGGCAAAGGGAAGGTAAAAGCCATCGGTAGAGTTCCGAAAGTCAAATCTGGTGATCAACAAGCTCACCTTAACTAATATTGCGCTGAATTGAACGGAAAGATATTTTTATGAGCGAGCATATTCCATACATGGCGATCGCTGGAAAAATCCAACCTATCGAGACAGTGGTCATCGGTGCGATCTGTTCTACGACGAAGACTTCAAGTCCTATTGAGCGGTGGATGGGAGTGGGTGGGAGATGTTGTGAGAGGAGAGAGAGGTGACACGGTGACTGAGACTTAAAGTTCTGTGTCTCAAGGTTTCCTGAAATCTCGTACACTCTTTGAAACTAGAAGCGTTTCGTTGTTTTCCATTTGAGGGAGGTGGGGGAAGGAGAGCGATTTTGATAGAACACTTAAAAGCTGTTTTATTTGTATTATTTTCGAACGTTCGTTTACTAATTACCTAAATAAAAGAATCTAAGAACTGAGGTGCTTAATTTCTGCATTTTTTGAGTTTCTTCTCGGGCAGCCTTCATTGAATTAAAATTAGAATTTCATAATGCATAATTGCGTTGAGAGTGTCTATTTATTTCTTATTGCAATGCGCATTTGTAACTGCTGATCGAACATTTTTAGAGTGTATTAGTGGTGGTGAGAGGAGTTCGCGAACTTCAAATAGAATGGTCTTCAAGGTTAGTGGTGCTCTATCTTTGCCTTGTTTCTTTTCTTTTGCTTTCTGAAGAGTGGGCACGATCTTCGCCGAATTGTTGCTGAGGTTGCTGAACTCATCGATATTACCTTTGAGCAGATGGCACATCTGCTGATCACATTGCTTACATATCGACGTTCCTCTCTACTTCTATAGTAACCGCACTCGATGCGTATAGTCTGTTTATTCTGTCCGCGTAGGAGTTATGAGAGGAAATACCAATTTCGATGTTTTCTCTGAATGTTTCGAATATTTGCAAGAGATCCTTTTCGGAGGAGTTTATGCTTTGAGAAGAACGTTCACCCTTATTAGCTCAGTTCTTCTTTAATTTACTTACTTTGTCAAAATGGAAATCAATAGATTAAAGAATAGAAAAGAGACGGCAGTGAAGAGGGATATTACGAAGTTGGGAATTTCGAGGTTAGTGCGTCGACACGGGAACGAATCACGATAAACTAATATGAGATTACTTCTTCCGCATATTTAATTTCCCAACGATGCCAAAGGACAGAAAACATCGCCTCGATTCTTATTGCACTTAAAGAACTCTTTTTACTGAACTGCTTTACGAGCGACATAAAGTTATCATATTAAATGAGGTTTTGAAGTTGTGAACGTTTCAATGAGAAAGATTATATTTTAGATCGGAATTATCGGTGGAACAGGCTTAGAAGACCCGAAAATTTTCGAAAATGCTCGTGAAATCACCGTGGATACACCCTATGGTGAACCATCGGATTGTCTTCTTGAGGGTAACGTTGGTGGTGTCACATGCGTCCTCTTGTCAAGACACGGACGAAAACATGACAAATCCCCTAGCAAGGTCAACTTCAGAGCAAATCTTTGGGCACTCATGAAACAAGGTTTGTTGGTTTTTATGTTCTTTTGCCTCTAGGTTTTTTTTCGAATAAAGATGATTCCAAGAAGTTGTCACTGACTATACTGTCATAGAAAAGTTCATTTCGTGATGGTAGTATGAACGCTGACGAAGTTCAATGAAGCGATGCAGCAGATTATACGGAAAGCTGAATAAGGAAAGACAAAGACCAGGGGTATGCTGACCATCAAGGTGGACATGAGGTTTTTTTCCAATTTTTACAGGAGTGAGCGTGATCTTAGCTACGGCAACTTCGGGAAGTCTCAAAGAAGAACTCGCGCCCGGTTCACTCGTATTTCTCGACTCAATTATCGACCGGCAAGCAAATTTTTTATCTACGCGATTGTGGATTTGTTGGCGAGGTGATATGGTTCGGCTGTGATGGGCAAAAAATAATGAGAGAAATGTATGGAGATTTGTTGACGCTGAGAGAGTGATTCCAGCTCAATGTGGTCCGAATATTTGGGAAGTATATGCATTTGTGTACCCATTTTTATGAATCCTGATTCTCGAACTATGCAAATTTTAGATCCACCCAGCCGCCATTCAAAAACGTGGAAGGAAAGGAGAGGGGATGGGAGAGTAGAATGCGGTAGAGATGGGACAGAGAGGCGCCTTTGTCTGTGCAGTTTATTTTCTTGTCTATATGGAAAGTGCGACGTGAAGAGACTGAGAACTATGGAAAAGGGGGAGGGAGGGGAAGGGCAGGCTAACTTACATTAAAAAATTATTTCCAGTATTGACTTGATAAAATATCTGTTAAAGCGGATCGGCGCTACTGAATGAGGGATTTTCGATAAATATGGTAATGGGGTTGCTTTCGTCTAAGATAATTTCATGCTGTTCCCAACTCAGATGGGAATATTCGGCTTCCATGGGTCAGGAGGCTTTTTGAGTTCTTTCTTGCTGTCATTCGTGTATTCCAAATAGTGTTCGAACAGAGATGTGAATTGCTTGTTGGTGGGGAGACAAATCGGAATCACAAATAGCCACTCTTTATAATATTCAAGGTACCTTCGATAATACTAAAATTAATAGCTGATCGTATCACTGATATGATGTTAATATTTCCTTTTTTCATAAGTCAGATTGTAGGACATTCAAACGTGAAGTGACGTTTCATGATGGTCTTCCTGGACATCCGAAAGGCGTTTGCCACATTCCAATGCATCCGGCTTATAATGAGAAACTTCGACAGGTAGTACCCATACTTTTCATATCAATATAGATAAATATGACGTTGAATTTTTCATGGCGAGATTCAGCGTATTATTTCTTGCGGCCTCAGCTCCACCGCCTTCTTAAAGCAATTCCAGTTTGTACTCATTTTTATCTGTGTATCTTTTTCCTTCCTAACGTTCAACTAATCTTTGATACAATAAGGCACTAGCGAGGTGGTCAGATTATCCATTTTTTCCGAATTGGGGTAGAATTGAAATTGAAATGTTTACTGAATTAATAGAGCTGGAATGGAATTATCGCGGAGTTACCGTTGACTAAAGAACATGATATTCATACCCATGATGAACTGACAGCTCTTCTTATCTATGATAGAATTTTTGAGGTAATTTATGTTATTAATTAGTTGTAAGTAAAATTCGGTGATGTCGTAATTAATCGGTTGTCGATCATTGTTCCATTGTTAGTTCAGCTGCTGCTATTAATTACTGTCTCAGGGAATACATAAGGTCAAGGAGGTTGATTTCTAATTTGCGGTGAGGTAATTATATTAGTTTCATGTTTAGGGCATTTTAAAGCAAGCTTTTTATGAGGGATTCAATGCAGATCCTGATATCATGTGCGGAAGATCTGAAATATAAATACTTCAAAACGGGTACTGCGGTTTGCATCGAAGGACCACGCTATTCATCTCGAGCCGAGAGCGCCGTCTTTAGAAGTTGGAATGCCGATATTGTCAACATGACTGTT
This sequence comes from Parascaris univalens, assembly GCA_037576465.1. Classification (NCBI taxonomy): domain Eukaryota; kingdom Metazoa; phylum Nematoda; class Chromadorea; order Rhabditida; family Ascarididae; genus Parascaris; species Parascaris univalens. The sequence continues at coordinate 198,549,019 of CM075173.1, read as the reverse complement.
TGCCCTGAGGTGGTAAAATTCTTTGATTCATTTTTTATCATGGGAAACATTTTTTGTAATTTTTATTCTTGTGCGATAATTCTATAAAGAAATGAAGAAACTATAATGAGGTTGCGATTTCAGGTTTATCTTGCCAAAGAGCTCGGTATTCCCTATGCATCGACTGCACTCATCACCGATTATGATTGCTGGAGGGATGCCGGTGACGATGAGCACGTAACTTTTCTTTAATTCAAATTTCGCCCTTCTTTTTATTAGTATTCATTTTTTTCGTCGTCTTTGCCGTTAGAATGAGAAAATTTCCTCTATAGTGAAAGTACCTTAAAAATCCACCGAATTTAATGAAGGGTGAAATCAGTTGACTTCATCGTGATGCAGAAGAGGCAGTAAAGCCTTTCATTGAATTCTAAGTGAATTTCGCTCATGTTGGAAGCGAGCAAATTAGAATTTATGTTTGTAGCAGTGATTTTATTTATTCCTTTGACCGACCTCATTGACCTCTCCTTGATATTGTCATCCACGCTGCCTTCAAAACATTTTTTCTAGAGGGAGATGAGGGAGGTAGGGGATCGTGAAGGCAGCAGCAGTATATGTCAATTATTGACAAGAAATTGTTCCTTTGCTATTATTTTATTGGAAGATATTCTATGGGTCACAGCAAGACGACTAGACTGCAGCGAAATAATAAGAGGAAAGAGGAAAGCACTGTCACTTAGGTGCTGCGCTGCTGTCTTTGATACACTTCGGGCGTGCAGTTTGTCATTAGTACCACTTTATAATCGATCGATTATCAAAGAGATGGAATATTTCATTTAAAGGTATCGGTGGAGTTGGTTGATAAACGAATGAAAGAGAATTGTGATAAGGCAAAGAATCTCTTCTTGGCGGCCATCAAGAAGATTGCAGCTGAAAAGTGGGACGATGAAATTCGTAACGCAAAGGTTTATTTGGCCGACATTTATTTTATGCTGTTGATTGTTACGAGCATCGTAAAACGCCTTCACTGAGACTCAGTGTCATCGTTAAAAATGTAAAATATGATGCCTCAACGTGGTGAAGGGCACGAGGTACTCAAAGATCACTAAGTTGCTTGACGTATGTACAAATCTTTGAAGTACTTGAAGTATTCATAAATGATTCAGATACCTGAGGAATATCGTGAAGTTTCTCCCAATGAATCGCGCCAGGTTCATAAACATTTTTTAGTATGTTAAGCGTTGATAAGAAAAAGTTGCTATGGGCAGTAGCGGATATGTCGGATCTCCCTCCACTCTTTTCGCTCCGGAGAACTTTTTAAGCACCTCAGGAGATCAGTTGTAAAGTCGAGTGGTATTTTATGAATTTGGTTCATCGTGATATCGATACGTGAATGTATGGTAATGGGTGCTCTTAATTAAAGTCCGTTGATTGAAGTTTTTGCGCTGCGTTAGGTAGGTTTTCAGGTTTTACATAGGCTGCGTTCTGGTCATCATGCAAATTCAGAAACATAGAAGCATTTCCTCCTCGATATTACCCACGGAATAAAGACAAGCATTAATAAATCACTGATAGTAGTGAAAGGTTGCCTATGATTTATGGGAAAAAAGCTTTGCAGTGAGCGCCTCCGTTTACAGTGAGTGATGAGTATGAATAAAGCCTCTGTCCTTTATCTTGTGAATTAGCGTGGCACAGTCATGCACTCTAAATGATGACCATGGATTTCATCTGAAGGTAGTTGAGAGCTTGGGTGAGATGCTTGGCGGATTTGTTACTCATATGCGAAAAGGGTGTTTATTACAAGTTTTCAACGATTGGCTTTATCAGTATAGCATCGGTGGTGGCACAATTTCAGACCAGTTATCATAGCTGATATTTTTCTGAATTCTTTCTTGTTCCAGCCATATGATGCATCCATTCTAGAAAGCTCATGTTCATAGCTTCAGTGGGGTTCTTGTGCAGCATACGTGATGCTCTTTCCTTAATATTCCTTTTCCATGTCCGAGGTACCCATAGGTAGGTTGTTTACCCTTTTCATAGTAGGTTCAGCGCCTGCACAATGAGAGAGTATGAGCGCTGAGTGTTTGAACGTAACACGTTGACAGGTGATGGGTCACTCAGTGTAACTGGGCAAAAGAATGTAGAGGGTATTGAACATCAAGGTAATTGCGAGTTAGAATTAACCTTGCTTAAAATACAGCTGTGAATGTTTGCAGCCGGGATGGATCGATGAGCTCTGAATGCTGAAAGACTTTTTGATTTCGATTCTCCATGAATCGTTTTAAATCTTCACTTCCATGTTGAAATTCTTTTCCGTTGTTGAAAAGATTTTGCACAATATTGGCGTATCATAATTTATTACCTTCCCCCCCACTAAGATATATATTTTTGTATATAATATTATTTTCTTATTATATTTCTGACCATTGATTTATTGACTGATTTTAATATGATTGTCGTTTAGGCGATCGCTCGTGGCTCAGTGATGATCGATAAGGAGGAAGTGATCGAACATCTCAAATTCTGAAGGCGGCGAACGCATTCTCACGGCCTCTATTCTCCTTTTCCCAGTCATGGCTTCTATTCTGCTTTTCCCAATATTTGCAAGTATTGTTGTCGTGTGAAGACAATTTTGCTTCAATGTTTTATATTTTTGCTTTATAGTGGGAATAAATAGGCTTTCAAAAGTAATACTGAGGTTGGTGACCATTCATAGTTCCCGAGGATATTTGACGGTAATGAAATATTCCGTATGGTGTTCATGTGGATTTGTTCATGTGTGTTAAGGTGTGTTACTCATCCGCAGGTATACCTTCGTGCCGTGGTGGCATGTAAAAGAAGAAAAGATAAAAGGCGATGCATGCAAATTAGTTAAAAATTTCTAGGATATTCATGTGATATATCTTTCACAAGGGGAATTTAAATTTTTTAGTAAAATTTTTGAACAGATAAATGGGAGATTCGTCAGAAACGAAGGAATAGATGATGCTGTTGATAGCTGATGAGAGAGACTTCCGCCGAGTCATTTCAGTTGGGTATATACCCGGGATATAGGCAGATTGGTTGCCGAATCTGGGAGGACGAATTTGAACTGCTCTTCCAGCCACAATGAGGGTGGCTGGCCTGAAAGTAGATCCTTGAAGCGAATATCGCCACTATGAAATCGTCTCAATGACCCTATATTATCTGAAACGGAAAGAGTTTCTTCGAAGGTGAATTATTACATTGAGGGACACCAACTGAAGTCGTATGGATTTATTTGCCGTTGTATTCGCTATGAATTTCGGTGGGAAAAATAGTATTTACGGAAAAAAGGGGAATATTGAATTTGATGGATAAATATGTTTCATAAAAAGATGTGAACGTCGTTCAGTTGGGCTAATCAAATCTCTTAGCTTTGAGATGAAACTCTTGGGAAATTGAGCCGTATTGGTCGGTAAGGATCCGATCGGTGCGTTTCTTCGGAGATCGTTGAACACACAATCGGTATTGAATTGTAGTGACAGGTAGCTTCAAGTAACAATGGTAAACGTTGTGTTCTAAAGCTAGCAAATATCGGCGTTTATAAACTATACTCACAGAAATTGCTACTGCTGAAGATTTATTTGCTCACAAAAATTTAGAAGTAAATCGGATCGGTGCTCACTTTTGACGAGTTGTTCCGTCGATTCACATGAAAGCATCGGTATGATCATTCTTGTTGCCGTCAACACACGCGAATCCAAGAAAATGCGTTTCTTGTGGATGCGATGCACTATGCGACATTTGCGCCACTGTGAGATGAGTATAGAACGTCATAGAATGAGTGTTTAAAAAGTTGATTGATGGGAAAAGACAACTCTCAGAAGTAGCATGGTTCTGTGACGTTGAAATGTTCCTTGAACATAAGCCTGGAAACAATACTTCACCACTTACCGGTAATGGGGACAGCGGTCACGGGTCCGCATAATGAGAGCCTAGCAATTGCATCAACATAATTTGGTAGGTTGAATATCGGCGCATGAATAAGTTCTAACCGGGAAGTCTTCGTCGGTGAAGGAATTTCATAGCTCATTCATCGGCACCGTCGTGCGGCAATTGGCCACTTTTAGGTTATTTTGTTAGGTCACCTATCATTGGGTCATTTTGATGCTTTAACGAGTATATTTGAGCTATTTTCCATCTGGTCTTTTGTAGGATAGTAATGGTGATCGAAGTTAGGTGTAATAATTGAGGCGAATAGTGGGGGATTGGGAAGGGCCGTACGTTTTGATGAAATCTTAGGAGTGAGAGTGGAGAGGTTTTAACGCCTCTTGAGTGGATCGATAGAAAATCCGAATCGTTTCACGAGACATCTTTCATATCCTGGATTCCTGTTTCACTTTCTGGATTCTAAAATTTTTCTTTGTGACTTTGCATTTTTTGAGCGAAATTGGAGCAATGAGTTGTTTGAAACGAGTTGGAAACGAAATATTTTGTTGGTTTTTAGTTGTGAGCAATGAAAACGTTCGAAAATTATTCCCTTCAAGGGAAGAGAGTATCATCGAGAGGGATTCGCCTCAGCAAGGGAATTCTATTTCTCGCTGGAGTTCTCGCTAGAAGGAGAAATAAGCCATCCCACTCTATCCCGACTAATACAACACCTCAATTAACAGTAAGAAGCCGCTGCATCTGTGGGTATCTCTTTGCATTGTTGTCGGATGGGAAGAGACGCTGAGAACGCTGTTATGTGCTTTTAGGCTCCCACAACGGCGATTCTAGTTGTGCTTACTACTATATACGGCGCGTGCGGTTGTTGCCATCGGCGACCACATCGGGAAACGTCTGCCTTCTATGTTGGTGGGCGTGAGATTGTCGAAGGGTTGTGGGCGGATGGTTTGCGTTTATTGCCTCAGCTAGTTGAAAGGTGGAGGATCTTTTCCAGAATAATGGGAAGACGAGTGGATCATTGATGGATCTTGTGGTCCACCGATCGCCACTGTTGTGTTTCCGGTGCACTAATCATTATCATAGATTGTATCTCAAATTGGTCTCGAGGCCATATAATTCGCACAACTCTATCGATGAAATAACATTCTTTCTACAACAGTTGCGGTTTTGCGTACACTTGCACGTTTGCATGCATATCGGGTAGCACCATTAGTCTCATCTTTCGACGATCCACGGGTCCTCCAGGGTATGTGTTTGCTCGCAGAATCGGGTAGCGAAGCGGTTAGCATGAAAAATGTAGTTGGGCACTTGATTTTGCGTTATAAACGAGACGCCCAAGTCGCTCATCACCCCTCGCTCTCCCCCCTCCAAATACCGACCCTCCTTCCACCTAGTCTTTACTATGAAGGCTTTCAGGATGAGGGTGACGGAAGCGCTTTTAGCCCAGAAGAGGCATATGAGGAGCCAGATGTCAAGTTTGACTTTTTTGAATAGCCGGAAGCTGCATATTCCACCCAGTGGGTTAAACCCCTAGAAGAGTGGATTCAACCATTCGATGTTCTTTTCCAAAATCGTATTGTCAGGGAATAGGCCATCCTGTAAAGGCCGCAATGCTCGGAAGGGTTTTACAAAGCGAAGGCGAAGGAACAGATAAAGGTGCAAAGGTCCGAGACAAAGAAGCGAGTGGGAGGCGTTTGTTTATACGATCTGTAATGAAGTATGTAAGATTTGTCAGTGGCGCAATGTTAATTCAATTTAATCCTTAAAAATGCGACAATTAGTCACTGCGAGGAAACGAGGTGAATAGTTTATCGTGTTGGCGGTCACTTCAATGATTCACAAATATTGCTTCTTAGGTGAATTGTCGAAGTGGTCACTATGAAGTCAGATGCCGTCGAAGAGAATCAAAGCGAGGAGCAGTCGACGGCGGTCGTCGATGATACGTCAGATGCAAAAGGTATTCATAGCTGTTCTTATTGTTATTATCACATAGGAACTTTATTTTTGCACTTTCCCCCATTCAGTAACTTCATTATTTCTATTCTTTATTCATTTTTTACAGTTCATATTTCCTTCGGCTATGTTAATACGTAAATTTCCTGTATTTTTCTCTCTTTGTTACTTCATTCAAGGCGCCTATTGCTCTCTCTCGTCTCAAGTTTAACGGAAAGTAAGGTCGGCCAAAAATTGCATTACTTTGAGATGTATGGTCGCTTCACGACAGGGAGGGATATAGCAGGAGAGTTGCCTGAAGCCTGATCGGGATTGCCCACTTAGAAATAAAAGTTCGGTTGGTAAATAAAGGTAATCTGAAATATATGATTGGGGGTTTCACGGAATATAGTGGCCTATACGGTTCAGAAATAATCCGACTTGTTAGAGTCTATTTGAAGGTCATGAAGGCCACTTCTCGTCTTTAAAAACGCCCTGGCAACCGGGATAAGTTTCATTACCGAGGCATAAGCCCTGGGCGTGAAAAAAGGGATGAATTGAATGGAAGAGGAGCGATTTCGAATGGTGGATATGGCGAAGGCGTTCATAGTAAATGTCACCGCGCTGGCGTCTCACAATTTCCCCTCACATCTTTGCGGTCGTTGCGATCTTTTTTGCCGTCTAATTGTAAAATAGATTTTATATTTGTTGCATATTTCGGAGGTGATTTGCGCCTTTTCTCGGCATTTTTTGGGATGCGTAAAAGGTCGATTTTTGAGGTGGCAGCTATTTTTAGTGGTATACTTTTGATAGCTCTGTGTTAAGCTGCTATCATCAGCTCTCGTTGTTCTGTTTGATTCGGTGAGCGAATGTTGTGCTCCACGTCTTTCACTGTTTAGGTATTCGATGTTTATTGCATTCATCTATGCAAGGCATCTCTGGAAGCTGTGGTGTGCTTATTCGAGATACCTGTATAGGAGGTATTGTCGTGTATATGCATTTATAGATGGACAACATCTGAGTGGTGGCATGTGCATAATCCGTACGTGAAGGCAGCACATTCCATGGGAACTCGGAACCTTTGAAGCGAGGACAACGATTCACAGTGGCTTTTAACAGAGTTGCAATAAGGCGGAGTGGCGTTTTAGTTTATGCCCTTTGCCCACTCTTACCCGAGGGTTGTACGAGTTGCTAGGAGGCATGATTCCGATTATGTGCGCACGAGCATCCTGACAGAGCTAATTGTCATTGCGTAGGTAAATCATCGTTTATGAGTGTAGCATAAGCCGTATAGATAAGATAAGTCGCTGAAATGTTGCCAGAAATTATTTTCTTTTCCGCCAGCTGCATATTCTGCCGCTCAGACTAAAAATGCAGTGCGGCAACAGTGCTTAATTGTAGCGGATGATTTCGACGGATACGTATCGGTGGCAGGATCGGAGGGTGAGGGGGCGAGTGTGCTGGAAGTGCCGGTGGACGAGGATGGTGGTCTTCGACTCGCCACCTTGGAGCATTCATTTCCCAACGCAGTTGGTCTCAAATTCAAGAACGAAACGAACGGTGTCTATCGCACTTTGGCGTTAGTTGTTCCTCCTGTCGTTCTTCCTGCTGAAAAGCTTTGCCGCACGTTGCTGTCAGCTTAGCTGGCGCGAGTGCTTTGAATCTGCTTGAAAGTAATCAGTGCTACTCGCTGATTTGACTATTTTCGGTTAATAAGCCGCACTACCTCTTGTAAGAAGTGGAGACGGGAAAAGATCGCGCTCTAGTCGCTGACTGTTGGCCCCAGTCTCGTATGCTTCTACACAGTCGTTGATTGCTGTGCTGTCCCGATGCTTTCACCTGTGAATATACGCGTTGTTGATTTCTCCTCTTTTAATCTTTTACCTGTGCTGTGCAGTGCGTGCTGATTGTGTGCCTTAGACAGTCACAAGTCTCGCTGTTAGTCGGTAACTGTGTTAATAGACTCGTGTGGATGTGGTGCGAAGCCGTCAGCGATGACCGAAGTGGTTTGCAGGGAGTAGACGTGCTGCGTACGTTTGTGGTACATTTTTTCGATCAATTGGCGTCCTTATCTGCCGTCACCTTTGAGCTATGACCTCGCCTGTTTCTTTTCAACGAGAACCATTTTTCAAATACGAGTTTAATGCTCGTTTAACAAAGATGATATGGTCCTCATCGTTTTGCGGAAGGTGAACGCGTATATGGCAGTGCTGTTCGGATTCGCCTTTTGAGATGAAGTGGTTGAAGGGATGGAAGTAGAAGGGGGCAAATTCTCAGGACTTAATTTGAGGTTACTTCTTTCTCGATACACAACGTTTCAGATTGAAAGAGTCATTTCAGCGTAAACGATGAGTCGAGAACGATACTGCAGCCAAAGGGAGGATGGGGTACACGTCGTTACGTGGCAATTTTCCGCCCAGAAGCGCCGCGTAAGTGTCCTTCCTATGTAGCTGTGAAGTGGCGCATGGATTTGTGCAGTGATGAGAATTGTGTATGTATCTCTGATTCTGTAGGTTCACGTTCCTCCGTCCCCTTCCACTCGCCCTCTCCTCCGTCTGTCCTCTCCAGTCATCTCTCTCTTCGTGTAGAGCCGAGATGTCAGATCGAGTTACCTCCGTCATAATCGGACTGATGCATCTTTTCGCACTCGGGGGTTCCCCACTTTTTAGTGCTTGGGTACGTTCGTGCATTCATTGGTTGATTTATGGTTAATTTTCAACCTGAGAATTTTTGTGCGGGTCAGAGTTGGTTATTGCGTGGCAGCTTCAGATTCAGCTCACTCGATCGGGTAGGGAGGCTTTTGCCTGTTGTGAGGTTAATAGCGCAGTAGCGAATTTTTGAAAGGGGATGGAGGATCCACTATACGGATGTGACTACAAATGTGTTCACTTGTTTACTGAGTGAAATGTACCGAAAAGTTTTACCCAGAAGGCAGTACTCTATGAACTCCCTTGATTGCTTTGAAGGTCGGCCTTCAGGGTGGATGCTTTAGAGTCTTGTCGATTACGATTCAGTCTGAAATGGTCGTGCCGTTTGTTATGATTGTTCAGATCTGCTGTGGAGCTTATTGGAATATGAGAAACTGAACTTTTATTGTGTAGAGGATTTACAGTGATGCGATAATGCAATTGTGAGCAGTCGAATTGTTTGGTTAAAATGTGCTTTCCGGAAGTCTGTTATTACGGAATACGTAGTGCTTGCTGCAGCGACGTTGTGCACACATCCAGTTTGCACAAGCGGATCTCGTGTCTATGCGACACGGTTGCTGGGCACGCACTGCGTATTCGTCATAGATTGCCGATATTTAACCTGTGGGAGGGGTGAAGGTGAGGAGGTGTCTTTGTTGTTTAACGAAAGCAGCGATATGGTCGAGTGAGGGGGGTCGTGAATGGATTCTCGTTTTGCTTGTGTACTGTGGCTGGGGCTACAGTTTTCATTGGTCAGTTGTTGGCGAGGTTGAAGTGGGTTTAAGTGACGACCGAGTGGATGTTTTTGTTCACTGAATGGCCAACATCAATTTTCTGAATACATGGTGCGAAATGCTCTGAAAACAATGAATTGAGTTTTTACATCGAAAAATCAATGAGACTTTGTTAATGAGAAAGGATTTTGTTTGTGGCGCAAATGTCGGTGGTTGAATGATAAGAGGACATATCTCGTAGAGAGTTTGAACTTGTGTATGTGTTAATGGGTCGATGTTTGGTGGATCGTGTTGCAGTGTTTGTATGTATGCGAAGTCTGTGTATATGATAATGGTGCCGGTTTTAGCGGTGAAAGCTTTGAAGCGTCCGGCTTGTCCTGAAGAGGCAATTAGTGAAAAACGAAATGCACTGGATGAAAGTCAGAGTGGTGAAAGGCATTTGCGTGCGCCTGTTGATCTGGTCGTTCTCAATATTGACTTCGGCACCACTAAAGACTCGTTGGTTAAGTATTTCGAGAAATTCGGAAAGGTCGAGTTCGCTGAGGTTCGTGAATGTTTGATTTCTTTTGCCTGATCTTTTTCCACCTTGGTGGTCGAGTTTGTGATTGATTCTTATGTCTGAAATTTGCATACTGGATTAGATATCAGGATGGGTACCAGTATCGGAGGGGTTGCTGTACGGCGATTGGATGAAATCTGTGTAAATTCAGCTAAATTTTCCTGAACGTGTCACAGAGTGCGTTATCTGCTAACGGAATATAGAATGAATGGTTTAAGTGACTTGCTGCGCAAATTTTTTTATTGAAATCGGTTATGAATTGTTCAGAGTGGAGCGGGTTTGTTTAAAATAGGCGGAAATGTGGTTCGTTTAGTATGTTGACTAGACGTTTTTAATATCTGAATTGATAGAGGGTGAAGCGGAGAGGTTTCACGAAGATGCCTCATTAATAACTGGGGCATCTTTTAGGACTAGGAATTTTCTGTTATCGCCGTTCGTGCCGATCGCGCCTAACTATTTTGATGTTGACGCAGATGGAAGCAATATACAAGTAGTGTTGGGATGGGCCAACCACTGAATATCCGTTTATTTATTTTCTTCGTGACGGAATTTTCATTCCGTTTGGAAAGCCTGCATTACGGTTAAGGATGATAAGGGGCAGGGAAGGTTTTGTTTCGCTTACCGCAGATTTTCTTGTAGTATCAAATCGAGAGGGTGTGAAATTCGACGGCGCTACCGTTGTGCGAGAAGGGCGTTTTATGTTTTATTTTCCGCCAAAAGAAATTACTCATTATCTGTAACTCATTTCGTGAACATACTTCAAGACTCTTTAGGATTACAAAGAAGAGGAGGGGGGGGGGGGGATTGAACAGATCCGGTTGCAATAAAGCTTTCGTTTCTCTCATTGAAATGCAGAAAAAAATGTTCTTTCTGTGCAGTTTATTTTTCCTCAAAGAACCTGGAAGGATGTTGCCATATCTTACCAAAATTCTGGACAAGATTAAGTTCTCGACCACCAGCTTTATAGTTCCTTGAGCTTAAGAGCATAAAAAATAAGTAACCCCAACGATTTTTTCCATGGAACACGTTAGGAGGCGATTCACTGTGAAGAGTCGGTTCAGTAGTGTACTTGCAGACAGTAAAGGTTTAAAAAGATGGTTGCTTAGCTGGATTCTTCAAATAATTTAAATAGGTTTCCATTTGTTGTGGGTGGTAAGTAGTTCAACCGTTCGGATGACTAGTGATATAATGCCATAGTCAAGGATGTAACTTTCAAATTAGTGAACATTGGTGAGCGGACAGGGTTTCTGAATTACCCCTTGTTGAATATGTGGCGAGCAGACAGCAGTCAAGAGCATCGCGCTGTTCCATTTTTTGCTTTTATGTTTAACCAACAAAATGCTTTTACAGAGTTCTTATTTCTCTTTCACCGCTTGTTTTGCATGGGTGTTTGTTGGGCAGTATCGGCTTGTGTAGATGAAGATGGTACTGGTGAATGAATGTTAGCTGTGGACTGACCCAGTCGAGAGGATATAGTTGTCACTGGTTTATATGCGGAAGGCAGGGGATAAGCAAAAGAGAATTATCTTTTTTTCTCGATTTCTTTGAAGAATATACAATCAGTTTGTTTGATGTTTAGATCAAAACCGAACGCGCCACAGGCAAATCGAAAGGATATGGATTTATCAAAATGTCAACACTGGAAGAGCAGCAAAAAGTCCTCGAGACCGGACACTTCATCGATGGTCGAGTTGTAGAGGTATTTCTTTTAAGTTCTCGGGGCTCTATGTCTCTGAAGAGCTGCAGCAGGTTCTGCGCATAGTCATCGTTGAACTTTTCAAATTGTTCGGAGAAACGGGGATCTGCCCTCTTGTTCCGAAATTCTATCGATACTAGCCCACTTAAATGTTTTGCAGTCGTTCATTTGCATATCCTTCCTTACTCCTCCTCCTGTTCACATTTTTTCGCACGTACTATGAGATGCAAAGTGGAATGAGCATGGTGCAATCGGTTTTTTGTTGTAATGTCGAGCACCCCTTCTCCCTCTCTCCACCCTCTCTTGCGCTGACCATCACCGTGATGTTCTAATGATGGGTTCTGATGGGAAGTTCACGAGGAGATATATACAATTTAGAAAAAAATAAGGGTGCTTCGTTGTTCTCTGAGGAACTCCATTTCCATGTGTCGAAATGTGGTGCCCTTTTTTGTGGTCTTGAGGGCCAATCAATTTGGTTATTGGACCTGAATGAGGTCGGTATTCTGAGTAGAGAGAGAGCGTCATCGTTCAGTTTTTCATCCCTTTTTTGCGAGGAATAAAGAGGGAAAACAAAGCCATCCTGGAGGTTATACGCAAGGTTTTTTCTGTAGTAGCAGTTGTTTTGCAATTCCTCGAACGCATTCCAGTAAGCTATAATCAGCCTATATCTCTCACATTGAACGAAACCAACTAGCGATACAAACTATGGGAGGCATTAAAATTGCATATAGGATGCCATTGTTGTTGTGAAAATGTATACATTAATAAAATTCTCTTATAGGTGCGGATTCCTCTGCGAACATGCGATCCGGATGCAAAGAAGGCGCGTCCAGATTTGTTGTCGACGAAAATATATGTTGGCAGAGTACCGGACGAATTCACAGTGCAGGATTTATTCAAATATTTCTCAGAGAAAGTTCGAGAAATGTCGCCGCATGCCCGAGTATATTTCTCGATTGTTTTACCTACTAATTTAGATTATCCAACTTTCTAAGTTAAACTGAGCGCGTAAAGTTCAAAAATCGTTTTTCATATTAGTGAAGAAAGTAGAGAATGAAGTATGGAATATAAGGAGGTACATGAGAATGTTGCTGACAGTGAGGAGAGTTTTATTTGCAAACATTGTTTCGAATGTGATTCACCACCATGGACTATTAATTGAGATCATTCGTTATTTTCGATTTTCTTATTTGGAATTTCTGCAATTTAAAATTTGGGGACGTGGTAGTGGGAGCGAAATAATTCGACATCCAGTCGGCCAGTGAGGATCGTAATGCTATTAAAGCGGTAATAAAAGCGGTGGTTGTCAGTGCGAGACATTCGGTATTCACTCTCCCTCGCACATTTCCTCCTCCTGTAATTGTGCGGAGAGAGGATTTAGACGGATATTTGCAAGGGACTATGAACTCGAACAGTGTCTGAGCAGAAATTTAAATTGTTCTATTGCTAGGAACGGCTTTCCTCGAAACATCGGTTTCTGCAAGTTGCACAGGTGTTTGTAGGTAAGTGACAAACTTTCGAGAAATGTTGGCTGTAGTCTACATTCTTTCAGCGGTTATCCAGCCACAATAGCAAAATTATCTCATATTAATTAAAGGTGGACCGTGTGATCATTCCAACCCCACGTCGAGGTTTCGCGTTTATAACGTTCAACGATGCGAACGTCACAAAGCGTTTCATCGAGATGCAGGATGTAGTGATCGGAGGCGTTAGCATGGCGATAAGCTATCCGGCACCGAGAAAAGAAACAGACGACTTTGATATGAACGCGAATGATTACTATTCGGGTGGGTTTACACCTGGAATGCCCGGAGCCTATCACTCGTTTCCATCGGACAGTTATGGCGGTGGGCATGGATCCGCGTTGAATATGCTGTCGCCTATGGGCGCTCCACCCAGACCCTACGGTTATCATCCGCAGAGTGGCATCGGCATGCCACCGTATGCGTCTCGTGCTCCTAACAATTATGGTATGCGAGCGCGTGCACCGGGAGGCATGTATCCCACTGGTGGTCGTATGCAAAGCGGTTATGGTGCACGACCGTCTGGAGCTGCACGCTCCCAAGGGTCTTATGGCCAGCCTCCTAAAGGGCTTGGTAATCTTGACTATTGACTCTATTTGTGAACAAATTGAAAAAGGTGTCCAAATATGGTAATCAACCAGTTGGTGAAGTATTTCATTTACGCTGCGGAAAAATTGTGTTGTAATCTTGAAAGGAAGGGCGACCTGTTGGACTTTGAAATTCGTTTGCGTTAACAGTGGCGGCTATGGTTGTGGGGTATTTTCCGTTGAATTTTGATTGCCGCTCGTTGAAGGGGTGGAATTTGTTGCAAGAACTTGCTTCTTCACTCTGTCAACGGTGTCCTTTCGTTGTTGTTGTTGTTGCGAGATCTTTCATCGCTGTCTCCTTTCTCTAACGCTACCAATAACATTCGGTTTCGTGGTGATCTTCGTTGTCTCAATAATTAAAAGGAATAAACGAGACGAATAGCTCATGGCTAATTAGTGCCGAACCATTTTTCGTTCTCTTAAAATGGGCGACTCGCCGTATTTACACTTCGCTCACTGTGCGCTTGTAGCCGTGTCCCATCTAACGCGGCAGATGGTTTCCGCTCATCGGGATGGTGATTCTGTGACCCCATAGGGGACCATTTGAAAATCGCTTTTGAGGAGGGTATGAGTGCGCAACAAGAAGGGTGTATATAAAAACAAGCTTAAGTCAGTTGTCGGTTTTTACAGGAAATTTTCCAGCTAAAGGGATATGACGCGTTGCATACACTAGTGGTGGATATTTAACATAGGTAGGGTCCGATAATAGAGCGGTATCTGTGCGGGTGTGAGAAAACGCTGTGGATTTGGGTTATCGAAGGTGAAGCGCCTAAGCCATGGATGTGTTGGATGAATAGAGCTGTGCTTTCTTTTGTCGTCCCAGCCATATCGTAGAACTAATATTACTGAGTTTGATTTATGCTTCTCCTATGAGTTGTTTCCTTTTCTCGGAATGTATAGTAGCGCTTATCCCGTCGACGATGAAACCCGGAAATTCTTTTGAGTATTGTTTTATTGGAATTTCAGTTCTCGCAAATTCTGTGTTCCTTTTATTTCATGATTGTCTGTTGCTATGCACAGGGGTTCTTTTGTCGCAACATACCTGGACTTGTTTTAAGTAATTGGATGGTGATCACGGCTTGTTTCTTAATCACATGCGTGATCGAGTGCATAAACTATTTCATCTATAAGGTGTGCTTGGCGATATTTGCAATGAGGCCGATCTTATATGTCTGTGAAAGTCGAAGCGGCAAACAGTGTTGACGTTGGATGGGCTACTTTATAGGAGAAGACGTCTTGGTCATTGGTCACGGCATAACATTGTTCTGCATATACTACACGGGAGTGGTACACATCACTTCTTAACGAAGGCCGGAGAGGAGGAGATGGGAAGATCCTCATTTCCGGATGGCGGCTGCAATGCGGTAAGGGGCCGATGGAGGCGGTCGCTAGAAAAGTGGAATTTCTCAGAGCAGTGGGAATTAATTTTGCGCTTTTTCGGGAATGACGGAGCAGACAAAACCTCAAGGAGATATATGGGTTGTATGTTGCATTCCGGTCGTGTGCATTCAGTGTTTTTACTCGTTTCGTGAGGATTTTTCAGCGTTCTTCTGTGAATTTCGTGCATCGCTTTCAACAGAGAACTCTGTGAGTAAGAACTCATTATGCGATATTATTGGCGTCGATGTAATAGCCGTTGCCCTTGAACTGATGAAGGGAGAGGGGAGGGGAGAAGGAATAAAACGAGTTCCATTGAATAAAAAAAATTTCGACGTGTGCTGCTATTTCATGTTTATAGATGCGATTTCCACTGCTTTCCTTCAGATTTCTTAATTTCGGATTCCTTGGACTTTAGGCTCTGAATCTTCTTAATTACTGAATCATCCACTGTTAGCACTATGTGCTGTTCTAGCAAGTAACCGCCTGCCGGCATCGCAAAGTTGGGTGGTGCGAGCGATCGGGTGCTTTAAATTTTTCGGCTCGGGAATTCGGATTTGTCGCTTCCGAACTCCTAATCAGTTAGAAGAGTCGAGCTCAGTTAAAATTACGAGGTGTATGTGGTTGAGGAGAAAGCACGAAGCTCTCAATATTGCTTTGAAAACTGCTAAGGGATGCCGTCTTGTGGAGGTCATATTTCACAGCCAAAGAAAGAGTAAAATCTATTAGTACATTATTTTGACGTGGGTGATGTCCCTCGCACATTCTGAAATGTCACTATCAGTGTATATCTCTCCATCTAACAAGACGAATGGAAAATCAGTTGATGTTAACGTATAGGTGCGACATTTTGAACGGAAAATATTCCCCTCACTTTCCCGTTGTTATAGTCGACCAGGATTTGAGCTTTTTTTATTGCCGCTGTTGGACGTCTACAGCGTCCATCCTTAGTCATTTTCGACGAACAACACGTTCCTTCCCTTTGGCTGCGATCGAAGAAATAGATGGTGGAATAAGATTTCGAGGCCTCTTTTGATCGGCATTCCTCCAACATTGTGTTTTTCATAGCTTTTTGTTATGACTTACTGGCCGACTATGCAGGCGAATCCAGTTGATTTCGAGGTTCCAGTAGCGGCAGATGACTGTTGATAGGGTGGGGAACGAAGGTACGTAGACAGGTGTTGCGGCATTCCAAGAGTGGAAGGAGGTGGACGCCCATGAACATGGTAAACAAAGTTTTAATGAAGATCCTCATCCACAGCTTCAAAAGTCCTGAATTTATATAACTTCAGCTGCAGCCGTAGTTTGCGGCTAAGAAGTTGCAGGTACCTACTTGTCTAACTTTCATTCGATGTGGTTGAGGTTTGCAAGCGCACGTTATGCTTTCATCGTGGTGTCTGCCGATCAGTGGCGCTAAAGCGGGATCATCGGTTGTGCACCGTATGTTAACCTCGCAAAGGTTTTTCATCGAAACTTAATGGAAGGCTTTTTTATAAGTATGTTGGGGGAGGTTATTGGTTGCTTTGTTTCATCTTCACGCTGTGAAATTTGGGAAATTTGAGGAAGTAAGTTGAAAATTGTGGAATTTTCCCATTTGCATAGATTATGTAATTGAGAGGGGGATGATTCTTTCCATTTTTTTGTCGGTAATATTCCCATCGTCGTTGCAATTTTCTTCTCCTTCACGAGATATTTATTTGTATTGAATTGATATGCGATCTCTGCACTTCTATTGTTAATTTTATAAAACTAATTCTGCTCGTATTCGTCAGGAGTGATACCTTCGGCTTATGATTTCGCTACGTTCTATTGAATATAGAGGGGAATCGCCTAAATGGAGATGGATAATGAAGTGGATGCGATCGATGGAACCAGTGAATATTCGGATATTAGTGGCGAGATTGTTTTATTGCCTTCCTCGCCAGAGTCTTCCGATAGTGAGAGTGTGGGGCCACCGTGCAAGTGCACCTTCTTCGTGTAGGTTATTCTTTGATAGCTTCTATTCGTCGATCATTGATATAGATTGTGGTCGTCTGTGTAGCTATCGAGGGTATAACCGATCCATTTTATGCCTAGTGGGATTTCCATGGAATTTCTATTTTTCTCCTCACCGATAAAACTCTGCGGTCTTTATTAGCGAAATGTCCTCGGACTCGATTAAAATTCAAACTTTTTTCCCACCGAATCGTTCCTGTTTTCTCTCTGTTTCCAGTCCATGAATCTTGGCTGGGCAGTTGTTGTGGTCTTAGGAATATGACTATAAATATATCAGTTCCAAGTGCATATATATTTGCAGGCAACAGCCAGACTTGTCATCGAATGTTTTTTATCCGTGCTTAGCACAGGACAACAAGTACGGCGTGGTGTATCGATGTTCCCAACGGGCCGAAGTGGTTCTACTAAATGGAGCCGAGGAGAAAGTCTATTGTGAGGTTTGTTTTGATTATTTTATATCTGAAAGAATTTGGGATATATAAATCGATATCGTTTCCTCATTCGACTGAATAAAGTCAGTTTTCTTCGGCAGATAGAGCAGCTGAATATTTTCTGGCTATAAATATCACTGAGAATCGATCTTTTGAAAAGCCGATGTTGGTGTTTCACTTCAAGGAGGTCAGAAATAGGAATACAGCGGTCAGTGATGGTGGTCAGTTTTTGGATAGTTTCTTATCAGTGCTATAGATCGAACTTCACTGATTTTTGCGATGTTTAACGTCGAGGCTGAATTTCGATGTTCCACTGAGAGATAATGGGAAGGAAATACATGAACGCAGAAATTCTTGTTGCAAAAATCGAATTTCAGCGACATGCAGCGATGTTCCGAGATCATCGACAGTGTCAGTATTGTCGTGCATTCTGCATTCAGGTTGGTTGTGCACTAAATAATGCAAATTTCCTCTATGGAATAATTTATCCCTTTTTTTTCCGCCAATCTGGCTGATTGCTGCATGGCGTTTTAGAGGGATTTCGAGAGAGTGATATGAGAAGATCAATAAAAGCGTGTCCATAAAGCAATCCTTTATTTAATTTTAGATTCTCCTCCTCACCCTCCGGGTTCCTTTTTTTCGTTTTTGTCCGATTATCGAATGGTACTCAATTAGGCAATGTTTTTATTCGTGGAGGTAGTAGCTGAATCCTATATTTAAATATCTGAAATAGTCACATAGTATTTAAATTTTCCATATACATCTATCGTAAGGAATATCAAAAAATTCCCATATTTCTTGGAGCATCGTCCAACATATCATTTTTTGCTCTCTTATGGAATACCGCTGAAAGTTGAATTTATCTTATCAGCAACTGATTATTGAGATGAAAGGTATTGTTGGCTGTTAGCCTCGAGTAGAGATCTATATATTGGTTTCTGCAAATAAATTAACTGCATTGAAAGATATTCTCATTTTCCGGATAAATTCGAATTTAAAGGGTACGTTGATGAATGTTTTTGGATAATTTTAGGGTAATTTCATAGTGTGCAAGGAATGTGGTTGGTATCACTGGACGGATTCGGCATGTGCTCGAGTGATGCAGTCAAGTTGCTCACATTGTAGTTCTTCCGCTCCTCCGGTCTATCAATGGAATTTCCATCCAGAAGAAGTTATATTTTCAGTGATAATTACCTTTGGAATTGTTTCATGGTCGCTAGATGTGCTATGAGTTCGTTCAGTTGTCGATTTGATTTGATGCGCTGGAGAGTTGCTGAGCTGATCAAAAACGGTGGTTATATTTCATGAGGGTATATGGAGGCTTAATGGTTAGCGTTGATTTCTGTATGAATTAAGTGCTTGTTCCGGATTGGGATTCTTCTTTGTGACAGCTGACTCCATTATTGTGTCAGCCGGTTCAATTAAACGATAAAGTTGAGTGATCAACATTAGTCCCATTAAAAAGTGACCTTTTTCGTTCTCTGTCATTTGCGTGGAAGCAGCATAGCGGAATACGACATGAGAAATTTATGGTATTTGTTGACCGTAAAACTTGAATATCGGAATTGCCCTCTGCAAGGGAGGGACGCTGGGAGAGAGAGAGAAGGGAAGAGGGGAGGACAATTTTATACGCATTTCTGTTCCTAATGGAAGTACTTTACTTGTCGACGTCACGTTGATGTGTTTTTAGAGCGAACTTTTCAATAGGCTGTCGAGCATCGTATTCGACTATAACACCGGCTCACAGCTGAATTTGCGTGAGTGCAGCTCACTTCATTTTGTTATAATATCTTGGCTGAAAATTTAGATAAGAGGAGAGCTTTCGGTTGGCTATTTGGTGTGAATAAATGGGAAAATAGTGCTTTCATACAAAGGCAGTAGTACATAACGAAGGGGTGGTAGGCATTTTTATACGTTTCTAATCGAAGGTTTTATGATTATTTGTTCAGTTTTCATTATTGCTCGTTTGTATTTCATTTCTTGATGTTTAAAACTTTCCATTTTTCTTCAGCGGTTGCCTTTTTCCTGAATTATTTGTTCAGTTCATTTGAAGGGACCAACGAATTTTTCGTATTGCACCGGACGGAACTGTTCTCGTCCACTAAGTCCGCCGTCTGAAATAGACTTCCCCCATTTATGAAAATGTAAATGGAAGAGTAGCTCTTCTGATTTTATCGTCCAAAACAGTCTCATTTCTCTGAAATCGTTGAAGGTTTATAATTGTTGTGTATCTCTACTCCAGTGAATATGGTTTTTTGACGATGAAATCGGCAGTCATCCTCGTCACTAACACCTGAGATTAGGAGAAAGAGTAAAGGCATGTATACGAGACTAAGTAATCCTCGAAAATAGAGGACTACGAGAAGAGCGCATTCAGAGCTCATTAAATGCAAACATTTCTACTCGTGTGTACGAACCATAAGGCTTTTAAATGAATAGAATAGTTAAATATGAAATGTGATCCAATAATTATTTGGCTAGTAAAGAGGAATCACCTTGAATTATTGGGAAGAATTGGGAAGCAGTTTCAATTTTCCATCTGTCTATCTCATTCTATAATTTGATAACTGGATTTGCAGGTTTGCAAAGGAACTCTCATTTTGCAAGGGTGCAAGTTTTCCTCTATATTCTCAGCTTTAATGGGGGCTTTAAAGGGTTGTCTCAGCATTGTTTAACCGGCTTTCCAGAGGCAAAAGGAAGGTAGGATTGGGAGGGAAGGCCAGTGGCTGAAATCTGAAATTCTTGGATTGAGAGGGAAGGCCAGTGGCTGAAATCTAAAATTCTTGAAATGACTGGAAATTGTCACGATATAAATTCTCGGAACTTCATGTGAATTTTTATATGAATTATGAATTTATCATTGAGTATATGAATAAATAAAATGCGATGAATTATTTTTAGTGTCACTTTGCGATGGAAAGAGTAAGCAGCGTTTGTTGGATACGTTGGAATCGGCGACGTCGGAAGACACAAAAATGAGCACATTCGAAAGTATCAGCGAAGCGATCGCGAGAGGAGATTCACATTCGTTGCTGCTTTATATCTTATTCAACGTTTTATTAGGTATTTAACTTTCAGAATTTCGTATTTTCAGTGTTTTTTTTTCAAACTTAATTGAAAAATATAGCGCGTGAAGTGTAAAATAGATTTTCTAAGCGTTGTCAACGAACCGTCGGATATACATTTTTTTTATTACTCTAATCGTAATCGTTCGTTTATTTATATGCGTTTGGAAAATATTGTGAGGGAATATTTGAAATTGAGGAATAATTGAATTGGATAAGTAAATCTCAACGTGAAATAAGCAAAATCTTAAAGAACATAATACTAGTAAGCGTAAAATATATAATAATAACAAGAAATTCTTCTATGACACTTGCATAAATAGCCCTATGATAATGGAGATGTGTTCGGTCAGTGAAAGGAGAAAGCAAATATCATTTACTGAAAAAGCAGGGAAAGAAATTAAGGGAGAGAAGCATTGGATTTCGTTGATCCAGCCTTCCCATTCGATTACCTCTCTCATCCTAGCAATTAGAAAATTAGGCATCGTTGGATATGGCAGTTAGCCTAGAAAGAAGTCGATCTTCTCATAGATCCTTGTCCTCAGATAAAGCTTTTCCCGCCCCATCGAAAAATTATGTTCAGTGCGTGACCTCAGGTTCTTCCGCTGAGAATGAAGAGTAAAGGTTAGCACAAACGACCAGTCGGTGTCGCTCCACCTCTCATCTTCCAAATAGTGCCAGTTTACGATTAACTGAAACCGTCGTGGGCAGTTAAGCCTCATGTTTCCATGTACGCTTCAGCAATTTGGTGAAAGAAATAGGTAAATGGTGGTTGATGAGAATGGGCACTTATCATATTTATAACTCATTCCACACGTAAGTTACATCGGCTGGAAAATATGTGCAGTGGCATGTTTGAGGTTTTATTGCGTAAAGTCTCAAAGAGTTATTCAGCCCCAGGTAGCTGAATTGTCTGAAAAGATAGATCCCATCTCTTCAATACAGCTCTTCCTTGAACACCTCTCTTCTACGTTTTATTAAAGCATTAAGTGCACAGCATTGAATGGTTTATTCTATATAACGTTGAAAAAGGACATAAGTTGATGTAGCTGTGGAGATGTTTGAAGTTTCAGGACTGTTGAATCTTTCAAGCGGACGTTAGATCCGTTGTTTCCTTTTATTGTTGGTAGAAATGCATGAAGTTTTAATTGTTTATGTTTTGAGAAGGTAACAGTTCAGTTCGCGAGATTCAGGAAGCGATCGGTGAGGCAATACGACGTGATGACAGTCTCTCGTTGCTCATTTTGCTCCAGGTAATATTCCATTCATTTGGTTTTACCGGCCTTCAGGTTCCAAATTTTGCAGACTTTAGTCCAGATAGTGTGGCGCTAGTTTTTTGGAAATAATAGTATCGGCAGAATAATGCACTAATTTTTGCTGCTAAACTGGCCGATACGAAGAGAAGTCGATGGCGATCTAAATTTTGCTTGCTTTTCTGGTTGTATATTGATGCTTCCCTATTCCCTCCTCCCCTCGCTTCACCCTCCTTTCCCCCATGAACACCTTATCTTCCTGTCGAGGAGTCAATTCTGGGGCGATTTCGATGTGATTTTATCTTTTCGCCTGTTGAAAGTAAGGTCGTCAACTAGGTGTCTACGACTGTAGCGATAAAAAGTTCGGTGAAAAGTAAGTGACCCTTTTTTCTTCGAGGGAGGAGAGTTGCAGATATGAACATATTTTGCGCCTACTAGGCCTTTTGAACCTCTCCGCTTGTTCAGGTTCTTTATGCATTTTAGTTCTTGTTCCTCGTTAAAGTGAGCATATCGCCATTTGTGGGACACTTCTTCATAGCAATTTCTTTCGTAATAAATATTGAGGAGGGTCATGACTTAGGAATTTTTCGAAGTTTACGACAAAAACTGGAAGATTAATTAGTTAAAGAGGATGAATGATCCTTTCAAAGGAGAAAGTGGAAATTTATAGAGGGGAATGCGTTATGCAAATTTTCCACATTATCCCTAGTTGAAGTTAAAACTGCAAAGAAGATCACGTATCGTCGAGTTTATTCTATCGCATCCACGACGCGACCCTCATCAACACAACTGAAGGTACTGATGAAGGTCGTAGTGGTGTTCATTGTAAGTCTTACGATCATTTTGCATGTGGAATTAGAAGTATATTTAAGTAAATGAGTGTAACCACGAGATTGTATTGAAGTTCGTTGATGTAAGGCCAAGTTTCGCAAGCGTCGCAATCGCCGTTCAGCATGGAAACGCGAGGGCAGTGAGTGTGCTGTTGCATCACGGAGCACCTCTGCGTGCCGCAGTAAGCGCTTTTCTATATTTTCTGAGCAACAGATGAGACCGAGTTGCATTTTCTAAGTATTTTGTGAGGCATACAAAGGATTTTTATATTTTATAAAGTGCGCAGGATTTTCTATCCTAAACGGTTTTAGTATAGGCTGACGTGAAAATATATAACAGACGCATATATGATGGGTGATGCCAGTAATAGGCGATTTGGCAGTAGATGACAAAGCGATATCGAATTTAAGTACTTTATGGTGGAAGAAAGGGTCTATAGGAGCTGTTTCTTCTTTTACTTGTGTTAACCTCGAAATTTTATATTAAGTAATATGGCCCTTGAGGTTATTCATTTTTAAAGTTGTAAGCGTAAAAATGTTTTTGAAACGTGAAAAAAGTGGTCCGATGATTTTAACGGGGGATGCGGAAAGCTTTATACCTAAATTTATGCTCATACCTTATATAATACGGAATCGCCAACTGTTGGATAATTTCATTCGATTTGTATCTAAATGAATTTGAATTCAGAACGAGGAGGATGGAACAACAGATTTGTTAAATGATTCGCTTCAAATGGGAAAATGGGATGTTGCCGAGGAAATATTGAAATTTATCGGCGGAAACGAGGATTACATTGTGAGTCGCTTATTGTTAATTCATTTTCCCGTTTATTTATCCAAAGTTCACTATGTTAGGCGAATAATCCGAGCTAAAGCTTTTTATAAATTTTATTTTTAAAACGCTTCTTTAAGGAATTCATAAATTTGATTCGAGGAAATTGCGATAACGATGAAGTTTAGTAAGACGATGCGAATACTTTAGTGGTTTTTAATTTCTATATATGATAGTAGAAAGGTGAATTATATCGTTAGATCGCATTTTGAATGGTGGGAGTTTCGTGTTCCGATAGGGAATTCGAAATGGGGCTTATAACTCCTTGATTGTTGAGAAGATAACGAAAGGCGATGCGCCGATGTGAATAGTAGCAGCTCTCGAAAAAGTACACAACTTTTGGGTTTGGGAAATGGGTTCTGTGGTCGCGTTTACTGTCTATGTGATAACCGTTAGCGCTGTGCATTTTGAGAATGTAAAGAAACTAATTAGCAATGCTCGATTGCTGGAAATTATCGAGTGATTTTCGACGAATTTGAATATTTCGTTCGTTTAATTTATCCATTTAATCAATAAGGATATATAAATGCGATAATTTTTCCGTCTAAAAAATGAACACTGATGATATTTTCAATCTTTGTAATTACTAAGATGTTCTCGTTTAGGGTGGAACAAACGACACGTTAATAAAAGAAGCCATTGATTCCCGCAGTATCGATAGGTTGAAGCTGCTGATGCGATATAGGGCGAACGTATGCGTGAAGGATGAACGAGGAGAAAGTGTTTTGCACCACTTAGCTCGATGTCGCGATAGAAGTATACTGCAGGTGAGATATGATCGCTCTACCACTTCACTTTTTAGAGGGATTGAGAGGGCTTTTTGTTTTTCTTCTATGAATTATTTGTGCAGAGGGGTGTCCACATTTGCATATTCCTAATTTATTCTTGAGAACGAGGGAGGGAAAGAGATAGGATAAGTGGTCGTAGATGAAGGCGTAGTGGTTGTCGAGTTCAGCCCTACCTGGCGGAAATGATTCGGACTTGGCGAAACGGCGAAAGTTGCAGCATCGAAAAATTAACTAATTGAACTAGTCGAAGCTGCCTACGGATGAGATATGGAAAACAAATACGGTCATATCAAAATAAACTCTATATGGTTTATGAACTAAGTTTAAGATGCATTCTTTCGGTTTTCAAATGGGTCCGGAAAGCGCCGAAACTCCGATATATCACTGGTTTGGAATAAATTGACGAACATTGCCGTAGCCATGGTGTTGCATCAGCTCCCACTTCTTATTACGTCTAAACCCGCAAAATTGTGCGAACAAGGTTCATTCAAGAAAGAGTTTGGTGCAGTAATGATGTGGATGAAAAAAATGTTGATGCATTTGTCTTGTTGAGCTCGACTACGTTGTTTTACAGATCTGCTAATGAAGGAGTGAGAGAGGAAGAGTAGCGTGGGGTTGGATGAAGTTTTTTGTTGGGTAGAGGGAGGGGACATTACGATTACCATCTTTGCTCCCTCCCTTCCTCTCCCCCTCTTCCCCAGCGCTGTTACAGCTGATGAAGAATTTCGAGTTCGATAGATTTACGCTTTCGAAAGTGGTATGCTGATCGTAATTGCTTTGTGGGTAATGGATAGGGCATAAATATATTGCTGCAGATGGCAAAGGTGATATGTAATAGCGGATGCGTAACGTCGTTTTTTCTCGATGCAACGAATAACAGCGGACAAACAGCTGTCAGCATTGCTTGCGAGGCCAACAATTGGGATATGCTGAAGTAAGGTTCGCATCATTCGCTGAAAAATAATTTCAGTGTTTCTCTGAAGGCGTTGTCGATTGTTTTTGCAAAAAAGGTGAATACGTTCGGTTTTCACAGCTGCAATATTTCTCCCATTCAAATGATTCGAAAGGAAGTTCCCCTTTGTAATACTGCATTGCGTTAAATTGCAGTAGCCCACTCGGCTGAGACGGCCACGATATAAGAAAATAACTTGCTATTTTTTACATTCATTGAATTGAAATATATTGTGGCAATTTTTATCACCTGCGTGGATGCACACCATTGAAAGTTATTTAATGTTGGGCAAGTATCGCAGTGAAGTTTTTTGTTGCTTATTGATTTCGAAAGTATTGCTTTCGATGAGTGGAGCATTTTGGTAATTGCCAGTGCGTTTATGGTTGAAGAGAAGCGGAAAAATATTGCCAAAACCCCATCAAAAGATCTCTAATGGGTTCGGCTCGATGCTTTATATCTTCCAGGTTATTGTTAGTGCCGCTCATCACTGTTTAGCCGTAAGGGATGCCCGTTTTTTAATTAATAAGGTCACCGTCAGATTTTTTGATTAGAAAATATGATGGATTTGGTTGGAAATTTTGGCTTTCTTATTGGATTTTAGAGACTATCGAATTTACAAAAAACGTTTCCTGAAAAGCGGAAAATTTGGCGTCTAATCCGTATGAAACTTGAAAGGGGATTGAAGAAAGTGCACAAATTCCATTGGAAAGAGGCCATTTTCCCAGCTGCATAGATTATGAAATGCGTTTTGATGAAGCTTATTGGATTCAATTTTTTCCGTACGTCACTGCCGTTTGCGCTGAAAATGATGTATTTGGTTGAGCGAGTCTTGTGAACTCTACGACACCCTTGAAGGATGCTCGGTGACGCAGAAGAGCCCATAATGGCACTCCAATTCCTTTTTTTCATAGTCGTTTTTTGCTCGCCAGAAGAATTTGTGCTTATCGTTAGCCGAATTATCGCTTCGACGTTGCTTTTTGCACTTTTTATGCGTCTTTCTTTCGACACTTAAAAGCGGAGAATTTCTTCAAATTTACGTATTTTGTTTCAAAAATCATTTTTACTGATAATATAGAGAGTTGTGCTCGGCTAGGATAAAGTAAGCAATTTTGTGAGGGCTAATGTTTTCATTCAATCCGGTGGGGATCGACTTTGCGTAATTTTCCTACATTCACAATTTGCACGTTTAGAGGTTTTTTATGTGGGATTTTCTTCGGCAAATCGAAACTTTGAAATAACTTGAAAGCGAATCAATCAAGTAGGTTATAGGAAGATATTTGATGTGGATTCGGGTGACATTTGAAGGGATGAAATGAATCGGCAATAGGGAAGTTTTTTAGTTCTTTAGTCGTTTCCTCTCTTTTCGAACTTCGATCGTCGCTTGAATTTTTTTCCGGAAATCGACAGGGTCGATGCCGACGATGTTGACTTAGGTCGATTAATTCTTCTAAAGACGTGTGCCTTAAAACTTAATGAGGTGCGCCCCGGTGAAATATCGTGTGATTACTCGTTACTGTCAAGTAAAGCTCAACTTAAAGAGATTTTGCACACATGCGGGCAAGCAGGAAAAGAAAAACTGCAGAGATTTGAATTGCAACTGCAGTTTAGTTATATTGGAAGTTATTTTCAAAGGCCATATTTTGAGCATCTTTTCAACCAGTGGAATGTTTTATTGCACTGAGGAGAATATAATCGATGGACTTAAGGAAGATATTCGATTACTTTAATTCTCTCAGTTATAATTGAAAGCATTCAATCATTTTGTCATCTATTGTTTCCTCATTTGAAGTGTTCGCATTTATGAGCATCTTTAAGTGATTTTTCGCCGAAATATGGAGATAATTTGTGTGATTATGCGAATTTCAAGTGGCTTTGCCTTTATTCTTCTTTCTTTATTAATCTCTTTTTTGAAATTCTTCTTTATTGCCATATTTATCGAAGTCGTTCGTTGTTAGTGGTCACTATTTTTAGTGGTGCTTTTTAATCCGATATAGAGTTTTCCATAGTAAGGTACGAAGAGTCTCTTCTCTGAAATCGTTAGAAATCAGATATGATGAAGCAAAGAGATATCGCTGCTGGAAAGGGTATAGCGAATGCTATGAATGGCTTATTTGGCCGCGTATTCTTCTATAATGGTGGGTATGATAGAAGGATGTTGACGCCGTTTTGCGAGCTCTCTCTCCATTAAGTGAATTTTTACTCGCTACTAAACCTTTTTTGTATGTGATATATTCGTTCTTTTCCTTTCTTCCTCCCGGTGATCATCAGTATCTTTTCAGTTGATTCGTTGTTGAGCCGATCATGTTCTGAAGAAAAATAAGCATAGCATGAATAATGTCTGCAGGCTTTCCGTTTTTCCCTCCCCATTAATTTTGCTTATTTCATATTTTTCCTTCCTTGTTTCTCTCACTTTCCTTCTTCTGTATTGT
This sequence comes from Parascaris univalens, assembly GCA_037576465.1. Lineage (NCBI taxonomy): Eukaryota > Metazoa > Nematoda > Chromadorea > Rhabditida > Ascarididae > Parascaris > Parascaris univalens. The sequence continues at coordinate 198,521,464 of CM075173.1, read as the reverse complement.
TGATTTTAGTATGTATAATGATCGTTGAATAGGTGCTCAGTAGAGGAAAGGGAGACGATAATGATTTCAGTGCTTTTTGTGATAAATTCTCAGTGAGATTTGCAGTCTGTCGGCTTGGTTGCTTTCATTTATTTGAGCATTAAATGAGCGATAAAAGACAGCGCAGTGAAATTTGCGGACAGTTAGTGGTGCGTATGGGAGGGTTATTTTTCATGAGCGCTCCACATTGGGGCCTCATCAGAAAGAAATATTTAGTGAATGTTCCCTTCGAGGTTTCTGTCTTGTTAGTTTTATGCTCTTTGTAATACTGTTAGTGGTAATAATAAATCACTGATTAATTACATCATAGAGGGTTGATTTCATTTTGTAAGAGAATTTTGTGTGGACGGGGAGCGAGACGCGGAGGGGATAACATAATAGTCAACAGTAATATAGCAGTATAGCCACCAGTAGCGGAATGTTCATGTTATTGATGGATTGAAACGGTTATTAAGTCGCCATCGATTGCTGCTCGATGTTGGATTATTTAATTCTGTTGATAGGTGGGTTGATTGATGTATTGCCTTCTAAAGGTTTAGACGTCACCCATTGACGCATAATTCTTGTCGTAGAAGCATCTAACTGAACGTGACTAGCTTATTGCAGAGATAGATTTAGTCGGTATAGAATCCGATAGCATTTTGGATCTTTGAATCTCTATAATTGTAGATTGCAAGGGACGTTTTCATGGTCTTTAATCCAGAAAAATAGTTCGAGTTCAGAGGGGAAAAGGGGGAGGAAAAGTTGAATGTAAGAGAAAACGAGATTTTTTTAGGTTGAAAAACTATTGATGTCTTCAGAATTGGAAAATTCGTGAGCAGCTAACGGACCTATATCGTTGCAGTTCTCACATTTGAGAGGAGGAAGTAGTGGACGCTGTAGCTGTTGAATGTGCTATTTCGAAATACCACCAGTTTACTTTTTTACCAGCTCTCTATTCTTTACACTCTCCACCACCTCAACTCAATTGCCCTCTCCACCACCTCAACTCCGCTCTCTGTCTGCATCGCTGCCCTCACTTACAGGTATGGAGTACCTATTGGCAGGTGTTGTTTTTAGATGGCATACGCATTTTGCATTCGAAGTAATATTCCACCGAATCTTATCGTCTTATTTCTGGTCGTTCAGTCACTATCAATTAGCGATTTAATTTTTATTGAATTGCAGAGTTGTTTTGAAGTAATGAGGAAGGGAAATATGCAAATCGATGGTACTTATTGAGTGTACGAATTGAAATTTTAATATAACGAGGAGGGAGGGGAGGGGAACTTTTGAAATTGTTTAGTTCATTCACCGGCGATCTTTCTTCTCTCGTCTGTGAATAATTTAGAGCGAACCGTTATCCGGCAGATGCAAGTTTAATTGCCTTCGTTGCCTACCTTTTTTTCATTGAATTGATCCCTTCATTTAAGCGGATATCGAAGCAACTCGGAAGGTTTATTCCTTACAGTGAAACCTATCAAAATTGGTCGTTTGGTTAATATGTAGGTGCTGAAGTATTTTTGAAAGTAGTAACTGTGTTTTGTAAATAAAAGTCGAGTCTTTAAATGTTCATAGATCATTGCTGAGTGGTACGTATTTGTGAGTTGGTTGAAGTCGCTTAATACTTGATATTCTCTCTGCCCTCCCCCTCTCTTTTTATCGGGAAAGAAGTCGCTTAAGGGATGGAGATGGAGGGGGAGGCGGATAGTCAGAGGAGATGTTCGGTTTTGTTGTAAAATGGATCTAAAAGTACGTGTTAAATGCTATGAATTATGTAACGTTCGTCGAGAATGAATGTTTTTCACGTAATTCATACGTTCATTTTTTTCTTTTCTTCTCCCTTTAATTTGGAAGATATAATTAATAGTAAATTGCTTTTCGAAGCATTTGTATTAAACAAGTGACGGAGTGATTGGACAGTGGTCACTTTCCTATTGGTGGACAGTGGTCAGTTTCGTGATTGAACATTGGCCAGTTTTATGTTTAAATTGGAATCGACTCTATATATAATTTGCTTGTTTTGTTCATCATTTTCTCGTTCAGAATTTCCAAGGAGAGAGTGATTGATATGCGGAGTGAATGGATATTCTGTGAAACATCGCTGATTTACTTTGAGATTCTCTTCTTAGCGGTTATAATTTCGTTGTTATCGATTGCAGTTTGTGATGAAAAAAGAGGAAAAGGTGAGGGAATCAATGATGCCATTACATATTTCTGTGGCTAATGCACTTAGATTTCCTAATTGAAGAAAGCGTAATCACTGCCATAAGAGGAAGTCATGACTTGGACATAAAGAGCAGGTGAGGAATTGGAAATTGCTACAAATTCAGCGGAGATAAGTCGTGGGAGGGGGAGACGGAGCTAATAGATAGGAATATTTCACTTTCATAGATTCGAGGAAGTCGTTTCTTAGTGAAAAGAAATGCTAGAGGGAGTTCAAAGAATTCTTATGTTGGGGTTAAAGAACGCTGTGATCGATGACCGCGCAATTGCTCTTCGTTTTCATCGTTATGTGGTCGTTTGCATGCAACGAACGCCTTTTCTGTGGCATATGCATTTAGTGGTTAATTTGCGTGCTGCAGTGACGATGTCCTTCTATCCTCTTTCGTCAACAACAAAGTACTTCGTTATCCCGCGAGAGTGGATTTTATTGCCCGTCTATTTGAAATGATGGACCGTTGTTTGGTCTTTCTGAAGTCCCTCTCTTGATATACTTATTCGTTATTTGATAGAGCAGTGAATAGCTTTGGCATTTCTATTCTTTGAGGGGGAATGGAAGTGTCTCATATCATTATAATAATCGAAATAGGCAATAATAAAATGTGGATATTTCGGCTGTTTTATTCAAAAATGTCCCCACAATAACCCAACTTTGTAGGCCTCTTCAACAGTGCGGTTTTTGAAGATAGGCACGCTAGCCTTTTTTCTTGTATAGTTCCTATTGCAAATGATTGCCTTTTTTAGTGGAACATTATATTAACAGCAATGCAGAGTTGGAATTGAGGAGTCAGACATCTCGAGATTTTATTTATGGGAAAGCGCATCGGCTACGAAATTTCTTTAAATATGAGACTTCATCGATGTCTTTGTTGATATGAAAATTAACGAACGTTTTAGTGATCTTTTCTATTAATATATTCAGCAGAATAAGAAGATAAATAATCTTTATAGGGTTGAGTTTTGGATTGTTGGCTGGTTGATTTCTCGTAATTCCCATCCTCTCCCCCTCCACTTTTATATGTTTCTCTCCTCTTCTTCACTTTCGCTCGATCTTCGTTAAGGAAACGTCCGTTTTGCATCAATAGAAAGAGGTTGAAGCTATTGACTGTTTGACCACTTTTTAGTGCTATACGATTGATAGAGTATGAAACAAGTGAAAGAAACACCTGCTGAAGAGTGGAGTGCGTTGCAATTTGAAGCGAATATAAGTTGAAACGTGAATGATTTGTTGCGAGCGTCGATCGCATTTGCTGTCGTTGGTCATGCTTATGAGGCTCACTGCTCGCCTCGAAAGTACTCACACCCAATAAGGTATAGCTGTGCCACCTGAATCCACGAAATGCAACAGCTATGCAATTGCTGGTGGGTGCACCCCAGATTTTAGAATTCGAGACAGGCGACAGCTCATCATACGCCTCAGATGAATCTCGATTGCAGTTTTTAACGTTTGTGTTGCATCCGATTCCCGTTGCTGGCCGTCATTATATGCTCAGTTCGATTTCTTATTGATTCACTAGTTAAATTACGTTTCGAAATTTATGATTGGATGTTTTCATGTATATTGTATGTTTATGTGATATATGGAGCTATATTAATTAGCCTGGATAATGTGTTTTTTTTTCTGTTTCATCTGTGATTCCTTCTTTAGATTTCGCTTTGAAGGATTTTATGAAATTCCCAAGCGTTGATACTTTTCGGAGACGGATAATGAGGGATGAATGAAGGATTGTCTGAGTTTGAAATATTCTGCGGAAACGATATGCGCGTGAGAGTCTCGTGGACGAAACTATTAGTGAAGCAATCATTTTATTTATATTTAATGCTTGCTAAGCGCTTCATTACTTTCGATGGAGTGCTCTTTTAAGTTTGTATTGATAGCTCTATTATTTGTGGTACTTAAACCTCTTTATTTCTTCTCAAAGATTTTTTAATTTCAGGACTGAGAACCATTTAAAAGTGCTAATTTTTACGTTATGTATTTTGTATATAAAAGGTTGAGATTCTTCACGAAATTTGCGGTTTTTTAATTGCAGTTTTTGCGAAAATTTCCATTGCAGTGCGAAAGCTTTATAATTTTCCGCATTGACATATGCGCCATCGGAACGCTACGTTCAGAGGTTTTAGTTTCTTTTTTTGGGTTGCATTTGACGGGAAAGGGAAGGGATTGAGAGATTGTTTTATTGCTAGGCGAGATATGTTTTCAATTCGATAAATGGCGATATATGCACTGTTCGTTTTGGAAATGTAATTATTTTTTACGGTCTCCTATTTGTGCAATGAAATTTCCCCAAATTGCTTAGTAGGGAAATGTACGATAATGATGAGGGCATAAGGACATTCGTTCGTCATTGATTCCGAAGAATTTTTTAAATTTTCTCCTCCAAAACGTCTCTCTCAAGAAGAAATGTTTAATTATTTATGATGGAGCTGATTCGTTCTAAAAAATAATGGTGAATTTTTTTAACGATTATTTCTCCTGCTGAAAATTTCGATTATCCGAGTTTCGTTGGAATTTTCCACAAAAATATAAAGAGATCTGAAAGAGGGGAGGGGGAGGAAGAAGAGCGATGCCTTAGGTGTGGATGAGTGGGAGGTGGATCTGTTGGTGGATAAGTTTGCCGCAATACTCTTTCTAATTATATTCTTAAACAGTTATCAAGCCAAATATTTAGACTAAGGGTAATAATACTTAGATTGCATAATTAATTAGTCTGTTTATTTGAGCGCAGTTAATATCACTTTTGTTAAAAATACAGTGAAGTTGTTGGATTTTGTAGGCAGTTTGGAAACGGTTATGCTCATTTTGATCGAAATTTTTCAGAATATTCGAAAAAAACGATTTGTATCCAATTTGAAAAGAAAAGAGATTGGGAGATTATTGAATTAGGTATTTGGGCGTGGTCATTTTGTGGCGACTTCAAAAGTAGAAGCACAAATATAATTTGGAGTCGATGTTGTTGTCTCGAGAAGCAGGCCACTCATTGCCACTATGTCGACACTCTTCATAATGGCCTATTCACTCGGACTGCATTTGTTATTCGCCACCACGTCCCTTTTGTTTCTTGTTTCTAGCGATAACCTTCTCATATAGTTTGCAGAATTTAGCCGAAGTAAAGAAGGAAATGAAAGTGGAAGACGCCTATAGCGAGAAGAATAATCCGGAAAATGAGCACCGAATCGATTAGGAAAAAGATTTTTCCTTGAAATTGAAAAAATTTTCGGGAAAAAGTTCCTATTGATTGGATGAGAAAGAAATTGTTCTCATTGAATGACGTCTCTAACATTGAGCGGAAAGTTTCATTCTTATTGATGGAATTTGTTTGCATTTTTATTTAATTTTTCTCGAAGATTGCTCCCTCCTCCTTTGGGATTTGAAGTTCTTCACTCTCTTCGTTCGCTCTGCTTAGAAATTGTTTCAAAATGCTCGTTTCTTAGAAGGGAGTGGAGTCGATGAGGGAAGGAGAATTGTTTAGAAAAGAATGAGAACCGCCTTATTCGCTTCGAAATATTTATTAGAGCGGTGGAGGGGTTTTGTTTAATTCACTTCCTTTCGACTAGCGTTGTTTATTTGGTCCTTCGGACAGAATTCGTTGTTTCTTGGGATCCTTTTGATCGGAATTGATTATTTCCTGAGATCTTCCTGACTGGAATTTTCATTGTATTGATTAATCTCTGGAGATCTTCATATTCAGCGACGAATTTTTCATCAGTTAATGGATTGGTGTTGCTAATATTTGACTTTTATTGCTACTGTTTCGTAATTTGTGAGGAGTATAAAAATATAATTGCAAGATTGGTCCTTTAGAAGTGGATTCAGTTTGGCTGTGGAGGACTCAAAATATCGACAGGCATGGAATTCTCTTCCTGAGACGAAGTGGTGTGGGGGAGTCTGGGGATAGGGAGAGGGAGAAGTTGTGGACATATATGGCTCATAGAATTAAATGATGACGATTATATTTTTGACGCAAGCAATATCCTAGTAGTGCATTGTATATTTCTGTTACTGAAGATGAATGCTGTTGATGTGAGGTAAGAAGGAGGAAAATTTGTTGAAAAACTCGCTTTTATGAAAGAATTCCGATTTACGTAAATAGTGAGAAATTGTTTCTCCTTCATCGAAAATGTAAAGATCCTTTTGCTTTGCCTAAAAAGGCTCGGTGTGTTTTTGATTTTCTGCAGCAATCTCTTTAAAGAAGATCCTTTCTATATGTGCGCTTGATATCCGGAAGAGAAGATTCTCTCATTTTCATACTGAGCGAAGTGTGCTCATTGAACGGTTCGTTGGCCATCGGGGATTTCCTTTCCCTACCGATTTTCTTCACCGATTGTTTCAGTTTTTCCTATTCTATGGATATATGTCAGGAATTGCTTTTTATATTGTTGGAGGTTTCTATGTAAAACTTTCTCCTTGAGAAAATTTGCAGCGAAAGTCGAATAATTATTAAGCATAATTTTTTTTAAAGTGGGTTTTTTGAAGACATATTGAATGATCCTATGAATCTCTCAATATTTGCCAACGGATCTTTGTTTTTTGCATCTAAGTGATGGACTCGCGTTCGGCAATTGATGAATAGTTTCCCTCTCTTTTGTATTCTAAATTGATGCAGACAATTTTTTATTTAATTGCTAAATTTCTTTCTCGTTCCTGAGGATCGATGGGAAAGAAATACAGAAGAGAGTTTCCGGATTATTTAGAAACTGTAAAAATTAGTGGAAAAAATAGGAGAAATGTTAGTAATTTAGTGAGTGGAAATAATTCTCGTGAATAGGACAAATCCTTTGCTCGGGAAAAATTCTTTATGAAAAGTGGGGAAAGATTGTGGGCATTGGCGTTGGTCGAGGAATGAAGAGGTGAATAAGATGTGAAATATGAAACAGTCGGAGTGATGCGTCGGCTTAGTGTCTCTTTTTTGTACTGCATATGTTTGCCATATCCGCAACGTTGAGTAGGGATAAGGGGCGCATTTTATTGCGATTGATTTAATTTTAATTTCAGTTAGTTCTTGGTTTTGGAGTGTTTAATTTCAAGTTCGATTCATTATCTGCGTTATATGTATATTGCAAAGATTGGCGTATATTTGCATTTGCATATTACGATCGGGTGTTTTCATCTCACAACGGAGCGGTCAACAATTTCCCCATTATAATCTTTGGCCGACGTTATTGGCGTTTGATAGAATTTCACTCGCAACTTCGATAATTATTGTAACGCAGTTTGTGTTTTCTTTTTTTTAATTTATTTATTATATATTCTTTTCCCTTCGTGTTCATTTATTCGTTCAAAAAGAGAGTACTTCTGTTTTGAAGTGCATCCAATATTCTGGATTTTAGTGCTTTCATAGTGATTTTATATCGTCTTAGTAATTTTTGACCCTATTCCTATGGTTTGTATCAAATTTCTATACGGCTCGGCGATCGGCAATTACGCACGAATCCGTTTGACGTCGGAATGCGATGGAGAGCAAGCGGTTGTCCACCTCTAATGGAAGAGATCTCTAGTAATCTCTTGCTATAAAATCTAAAGAATTTCAGCCATCTTCTCAGTAAACTGGATAATCCTACGTGTATTATTTTGTTTTCTCTCTTCTGCACGAAATTCAAGTTAAATTCGAGGTGATACTAAGTGATTTCAAGCGGAAGTGGAAGAAATATCGGCGCATTTAAAAAGGAATTCCTCAAAAGTCGTTTAATTTAATATATGCATATGAAACTGATTGCGATTTTTTTCTTGCTGCTTCATTCTTTTATTCAATTCCTATCGATCCTTCGCTCTTTTTGTTTAAATTTATGATGGAATTCTTTTATGCCGGTCTATTGGGGAATATTTTGTTCAGTTGCTAGCTGACGTTCACATTTTCTTTGCCAGTAGTAGAGATCTCATCTAATCACATAACTATAATATCCTTTGTGTTAATTTGGAAATTTGCGGGTATTTCCTTTTCATTTTCATTTGCACTTTAGGAAAGAAATTCATTTCTCATTTTCACTATCAAAGAGTTCGTAAAATAAAATGAGAGGCGATTATATCTTCCGATGGGTTTGTTTCTTTCGTTGAATGGCGTGACGAGTGTTGCAATGCTGTGGAGAGATATCGCTAATGAAGAGTTTCATTTCATTCACTCGAATGTCGTTGCAATTCAGCGGATTTCCTCCTTTTTCTATCTCATTGCTCATCCGTATTTCATTTATTTTTTCTTATTTGTAAGGCGAAGAGGAGAAAAAGCTTTTGAGATAACGATAAATAGAATGTCGCTTTATTTTTCTCTAATTTATTTATTGTTTTTGTTTGAGAATTCTCATGGTTTATTATTTATTTCGTTGTTGTGTTTTATGATTTATTTATTAATCAGTTGTCGAAAAAGTCGCATTTTATGAAGTGAAGCTGAAATTTGAGCGATAAAATAGCAGAGAGTAATTTATTTTCGTAAATCGCAAATGAAGATTTCGGCGCATCTGTCGCTTTTTTTAACGAATTTTTGTCATTTTTGTGGGTAATTTTATTTGAAACATATTTCTATTGTTTTCGGAAATTTATTTCGAAAAGTTTGTCGAATTTTCAATTTTTCGTTTGCTTATTTGGCCGTCTTATTGCGATCCACATCCTGAAAATCTTGTAAATTGAAGTTGTATCCGATAAGGGAGTAGGAAGGGAGCGAGATGGAGGACGGGAACGAGGACTTTACTCGCATGTGAATAACTCGATTATCGGAGTGTTCGTTGAATTGTGCTCAGAGGTGATCGATGTTCTATTGTTGCTGGCTAGATCAGCGATGTTTACCCTGATCTTCACTATTTAGGTGGCATTTAATTGGGACAGATGAGCTGAATGCGCAAACATTATCGACTTATTAGTGTTGTCATATAATCGACAGTTGAGCCATAAATGAAAAGAAAAGGTGCAATTTTTAATTAATTGGTATATTGATTAATTAATGCTGATGTGATGCTGATGAGAATATGCGCACTAATGCACCTTTCCATTAGATGTTCGCGTTATTCGGTAGACCATAAGCTCTTTACTTCGTTTTTGTTTTGGCGCATTTGTCCGATCGCATCGTATTTGGTCACCATGATTTTTATATTATATCCCACATTGTAACAGTTTTATCTCTTATTAGTCAGATTTAGTATAGGATTATTTTAGATAGAGGTATTGTTGTCGCAGTTTATTCTTAGAAATTTTTTTTCCATTCACATCCAGTGGGGGGTCGATAAGGGTTTGGTCAGTTACAACATGTAGATTAATTTCAGGTTATTATTGGAGTATGGCGCATCTCCTGATGGGATCCCGATCGATATGAAGACTCCGCCCGCATTACAGTCGCTCATTGAACGTTTCCGAGCTGAATTCCAGCTGAAAAAGTTGATTCCGGATACTCGGGTCTATGTGACAAGGTTGATTAATTCGTTTTTCTCCTTCAACAATCCCCATCATTAAGTAATAAAATATTGAGAATTTGATTGGCGAAGATCTCTTACATGTGCTGATATGACAAATAGTTTCGAAAGCAAAAGTAGCGGGCATATAGATTTTCTGTTTAATTTGTCCGTTTATAATTGTGAAGATATTTGCGTGAGAGGTAATTTTAGCTTGCCAAGTGAGCAAATGCGCTGATACGAGCAGTTAGAAAATTATTTCTAAAGCGTTGAAATTCATTTTTGTTGGGTTATTGAGTTTTCTGAATGAAAAAGGCTGAAATCCGTATATTATTATGCTTGATTAATTTACCATCTTTTCGCAGTTATCATATTTCTTGGATGTGAAACAGGCTCGCTATATAATCATGAACCATTCGGTATTTTAACTCTTCCATTAGGAGATTGTTGATTAAAAATAGCTTAATTATGTATGAATGGGGTAGATCTACTTCATTATCTTATCTTCTTACATAGTTTGTTATATTCAGCGGTGTAGCATTGTTATATTTATTGATAGAGCCGAGTATTAAGTGGCTGAAATTTTATGACTGTACTGATTTTTAGGGCACTGTTCCGACCGATTCCGATGATTTACTGTCGACCCCCTGCCCTCCTTCCCGAAAATGACCGTTATAATGCGAGATTAAGGTTCATCCCAGACTGGTAGAATTACTCAGTGGGACTTTTGCTCCACCGTTTTTCGCACGGTTGAGGGGTTGCATTTCCAAAAATTGCTCTCTGTCTCAGCGATTGTGAACGAAATTTTAATTACGGCAAGTAATGAGGAAGGGGAGAGCAAGTGGGTTACATGCGTAAAAGATGAGTTTAATAATGCAATTTTAATGAGCTGATTGTTGTTTTAGTGATGCAAGTAGCGGTAAGGCGAATAATTCACAAGGTAATGTGGGTACACACAGTCAGCAAGGATCGGGGATGTGGCATCCTCCATTTCCTTATCCCCTCAGTATAAATTGGGGGGAACTGTCGAAGCGATGGTGTTTTTTCGCGGAGGTCGAAGTTTTTTATGCATAAATTTTGTGGTAGTTCTTATTTTCAACACGCTTTAGATTATAGCTGTCTTTGTTTGAGGCTTTTTGTTTAAAATTCGAATCCTTCATACTGATATATCCGAAATCCTCTCTTTGATTCATCGAAATCAGTATGCGTGATTCCCTTCAGTATCACTTGGAAATCCCGATTCTGCTAATGAATTGCACCATATAGGGATTTGACAATGGGCAAAGAGCGATATCCGATCACAGTGGAAAATGATGTAGGAGATGGCGCGGTACTAGACGAAGACTTCGAGTATGCGAGCACCGTTCTCGACTTGGATGTCTTTCGTTGCAGAATCGACTTCTCGTTGGTTCGTTCATTTTGTAAGACTACATTATGACGATCCCATCCATTTCTCTTCATGTGTTCATTTCCAACCGTGTTGAATATTTCAACTTCCATGCAACATAGACTGTGATTCTGAATAATAATTGGTATGTCGCTGTTGATAATCTGTTTGTTAATTCAAGAATAAACGAAGGTTGAGTTATGAACTTCGAAGTTGATTATTTTAAACCTTTAAAGTCAATTTTCTTTACCTCTCAGAGAATTTCTTATGATATAATTTTTAATGTTAAGAGAAATTTGTAAGCATCTGAATGTGCTCTGCGTGCAGTCTGTCGTTTCGGCTTATATATCACTCGAATTACGAAGTGCATATAGAATCGAGTCGTTTATTTGTTCGTTTGGCTAATTAAAATGTGAAGCATTTACTGTTGTGTATGATGCAGTTTTTTGCTTTCGATGATTGCGATTGCAAAGAATATGTGTTGGCACATCTTCTGTGTTTTTAAGTGCTCAGCTGTAAACTTATTTATGAGACCGGTTGGTTGGAGTGCAGGAAGGTGGCGTCATCGAATGATGAATTGGTTCCGTGTAAATTTGGATTTGAATGTTTTCCTAGGGAGTTGTTTAACGTACGATTTTAAGAATGATAAGCTGCTGCCTTATAATGCATCTCAGACCGATTATTTGAACCATTTCTCGCGTATTCTTTTTATTTTCTGGATTTTTGTATGAATTGATCTTGTAGTTGGATCTGACGAAACGAAACGGTTTCCAATTATTTGTGCAAAAAATATCGCTTTCTATGGTTGCAAATATTTGTGTTTGAAAGAGAAGTTACTAGTACAAATCTTTTTAAAATGTAATGAGTAAATAGTGGAGTTATTATAAAGTAATGGATAAAGCAGTAGAGGTGTTATTTGAAAGAGCAAGTAAAGCAATAGCTATTTTGTAGATATTATTTATAGGCCTGTTGTTGTGTGGACAACTGCCAGTCGCATTGTCCATGTGTATCACGATGCGTTTATGACTCGTCAGGTCGACTAACCGATAAGGTGCGTGAGATGGCCGAGAGACAAGAATTAGGCGTTGTTCTTGAATGTAATGCGAGTTGTTTCTGTTCTAGTCAGTGCCCATCACGAGTTGCACAAAGTGGAGTGCGGTCACATCTCGAGGTAGGTTTTCTCTCTTTTTTTGAAACCTGAACTGTGACTCGACTTAGGAGAGAAAGAGTGCATCACGAATAGTATTGCAGCTCGAATATGGGAACAAGATATCCCAGTTTTTTATCCTATATTTTTTTATTTAAATGATATTTGGAATGTTTTTTCAAGCCAGCCATTCCTGATCGTCAATTCAGCAGTTTTTAATTGAAATTTCGTTCCCATTGCGAGGGCGGTTTTGAATATTGCGTGCTGTAGCACTTGCCCTTATTTTAGTCGCTCTTGATATAATTTCCAGCTCCCTCATCATGCTGAAGTGTTGTTACCAGGCAGCCTGATTTCTGAAGCAATATATGAACCACTGAAGGAAATAACGAGAGGGGAAAGGTGTAATTATCGTTATATAGGGATGTTGGCATAATGGAAATCACCACTGAGGATGTTCTGTGCGTTAGAAATTAACAGGAAGAGGCCTTTGGAAGTTGAAAACTCTTCACAGTTTTAGAATTTCAGTGGGCACATAGAATCATTTCTGAGCCGATGAGTGCTTCAACTCTCCGAGATGTCGTATTTTGGAAAATTCTTCTTACCGCCTTCTTTTTCTTCTCTCCTCGTGCCCTTCATCAACCAGCAGGGATCAACAATGAAGGAGGATGAAAATTTAAAGGGAGGAGGGAGATAAATTGGTGTATATTTCTATCTGCGACGATGGCCGTTTGGTGAGGCGAACTTTATTCACCACAATCGATGCGTTTGAACTTGACATGTCATAATAGTATAATAAGGGGAAAGAGGAATCCCTTTTTGTGATCCATGTAAATGATTTCAAGTGCAGTTTCCGTGCAGTCAACGAGATTAACCTCAATCCTAGTTGATACCATTCTTCAATGTGGCGCATTTTTTGTGCGCCTATTCACTCTGGGAAGTCTCTGGAGCGCACATAACCGGATCATCTGAACTTATTCATTAGGTGACCACAAAGGTGTATTCAGGTGTATCGATCCAGACGTTACGGTTGGGCGGTTAGGAGCACCGTGCCAATTCAGAAGGGTTTGTACTTTTATCGCTGTTGTGGATTGTTTGCATCCGAGTGCTGGCCGTTCTCCTGCGTGGAAGATGAAAAGGCATTACATTGTTTAAACTCCGTTTGAATGTCTCGTTTGTGTCAGAAAATGTGTATATAAAGAGAATTTTCACAGATTGCAAATGTTCTTCATCAAAGATTTAGTTTGTGTGTTTATATTTGCTATCTGTGCAGTTGCCACGTGGACCGGAACTTAGCTCGTTGAAGCCATAGGGGTGACGTTTACTCAATATAAATCCGCCATCTGCTTCACTCCATTGATTTTGGCATTATTTGATTTGGCGGCTTAGTTGTTATGCCTCTTGGCAAGACGGCTTATGGAATGCATAGTTTGATGTATGTTGATTAGTTTCGTGTATTCATCCACTCATTTTAATGCCGCCTTTATTGAAGAGTTTAAACAACACGACTTTGAATACGTCGTCGGACTTGAAAGTATGAAGGGAAATTTATTGGGCGACAACTCCCTTATTAAAATAAGCTAATGTTTTCCGGGGATATTCGTAATCCCTCCAAGTTTCTCTGAACTCTGGAACGCAGCTCTCTCTCGTTTCTCCATCAATTTCTGTTCGTTGAGTTATTTATAAATCGTTTGGACGCTATACCCTAGCGCCACTGTGTTATCTTTTTGTTATTGTTAATCATTTTAACACTGTAATGATATGTGAAAACTTAAGGCGAATTTATCAGTGAATATACGGGTGAATTGATATCAGGAGAAGAGGCGGATAAACGGGAAGACGACACATATCTCTTCGAAATTGTCGTTGGTTTTGATCGTTTTTCATTATTTCCCTATATCTGTGGAGTGGATTACTTTAAGGTAGGAAAGAGAAGCGAGGGAAGCATTACCGAAGAGGTCTTATTTCAGAGACGGCTTTGGTTAGAATCCTTGTTCGTATAGGTTTTTGATGTGGGTGCGGAGTAAAGTGTTGAGGAGTCATTCGTTTATTAATTATATCCGTTATTTTCCGTAATCGAGTCTCTTAGAAATAAGATTGTGCTCTTCAATCATTTTTTAGTGCCAAAATTGCATCGATGGATTGATAGATGAAGAGGAGGTTAGCATAGCATTATTCGGTGTCAAAAATTTGGCTTATTGAGTTTATTCGTTTTATTTATTTATTGAAAGAGGTTTATCATTGCGGCAGTTAATTATGCTTTTAGAGACGGAAAAATTGAATGTGAACTCTAAGAAGTTCTGGAGGATTGCAAGGTGGACAGATGGCGATTTTCCAAATCCCTCAATTTTTGAGTGTTTGTCATTTGCGCCAAAATATCATGAAATAGGGAGGTAATTGAATTCACTGTAAGCAAGTTGCATAGAAAAGAAAAGAAAGAAGATGTCCATTCCATGTTGGAGTTCTTATTCGTCGCGTGAATGGAGCACGAAAGTCACGTGGTGAGTTGTGTCGTAATGATGTATAAAGACCTGGTCGAAAGACGCTTAAACAGGCGTCATGAGGTGTCAAAATTGAATCCGAAACTTATTTTGGACAATTTAAAACTGCAGATCCATTTATTAAGTAATTAGCCTAATAGAATAAGTAACCTTAGTAAACAGGAGTTAGATGAAATGTAGTGGACAATCGATCGGACGGAGCTGTTGCGTTTAGGATGATGCAGCCTCATATTGCATTGATGCGAAACGTCGTGGAAATGTGTCACGTTTCATCAATCACAGCTGTGAAGCGAACCTGATGGTCGTGAGAGTGGTATGGGATGCGAATGTGAGACACTTCCCGCATATATGCTTCTTTGCGAAGAAAAACATCTCAAGGGTTCGCATTCCTTTTTTTAATTTATGAAATCTCTTCATTGCTCTGATTGTTTCATCGATGAGCCAGTTGTGAGGTGTTTGAGTGGATAAAGCAAGGAGGTGGGTAATCTGACGATGTCATGTTCATGCTGGAACAAAGATTTCGTCTTATAAAGTGCTTTTGATTCATGAGTTCGTTAGGGAAAACAGTTTAAAGTTGTAGAGATTTTAGTGTTTTGTTTGTCGAGAATATATCGCAAAATGATACTCAAATTACGAGATTGCAAACGACGAAACGTTACGGAATAGACGGTCACATTGACGCCTTCATCAAACTTCCAACCTTTCACTCTATTTGTTATGGATGGGCATTACTGATAGGAAAGCACGTTTTATGTCACCCTTTCACATGTACTCATACTCCATAGCTTATAAGAATTAGTCGATAAAATACCAGCTTCAGATTTGTCGAAAACATTGAAATGCTCAGAATGGTTGCAGGGGGAGGAGCTGACCATCGATTACGGCAAGCAGTGGTGGGATGTGAAGCTGATGAAGTTTCTCTGTCAATGTGGCAGCAAGAGGTGCAAATATGGGGAAGAAGCACGTGCGAAATTGCTACAGGAAAACTGCACATGAAAATTACTTTGTTAATTTTTCTATTTCATTTGACTAATATTCGCAGCGTATCTTCCCTTTCTTTGACTGCAGATCCGCATGAAAAGAGTGGGAAGTATGGCAAGTTTTGTTCGTCCTAATCGTCTCAAAAATGTGAGAAATCTCTTAGTTCGCGGGATCTTAGTCCCAGTTCTCAGGCGTAACATGGGCACTTCGGTTTATTATGGGAGCGGGGAAGGCGTCTGAAGGGGAGACGAGGGTGCGACAGAGTGGCAGAACCTTTATGTCATTCAATTAGGGCACAATGAATTCTTTTTTTCCAGAGAAATGAATCAGTTTTGTGCTGAGAAACGGTTGGCAGGAGCACTGGTGGTCATTAAACTGCGTTTAACAAGTCGTATATGGATTGTTATTATTTCTTAGTGTAGTTTATCAATTGCTGTTGGTATGTCGTTTTGCTCTGTTTTGTTGCTTCTCAGTTCTTTGCTTTGGAATTTTCAGTGGATAGATTGCTTTGATATTGGATTCTAGCTGATTTATTTAGTGATCACGATTGGGCGATGCATACATGCAGATTGCTAATTAGGGAAGCTGAAGTTAAGTTGTAGAGGGACAAGGGATGGTGGCGCAATCCGAAGGGAGCGAGAGTGCTAAAGCGAGGAGCTCGAGCTTTGTTCCTTCTATGCAATCCCATGAGAGAAAGAGGGGGAGGATGGAGCCAATGCGACCCTTAACCGGAGCGAAATAGAATAGTGGAAGTTCATCGACATTCAGTGCGAGGATGTTATATTTCTGGCGACAGATGGGTGTGAAATTGCGCGAAAAATTGCATTTTTAATTGTTTTAGCACAAGGCGCTGGCGGTCAGGAAGTTTCTAAGCAGCCCATGAACCCATTGATTACAGGATGTATGGTTCACAGCGGGGCTGTTTTATCTGTCACAAAAATTGTGCTTAATTTTGTTTCGTTCATTGAGTCGCCGATGTGGAGTTATAAGAATGTTCAACTTTCTTGTATATTCCTCTTCGTCATTTTCTTTCTTCCGTTCTTTCTTAAAAATAGTGAAAAAGGTCATGAAAATATTAAAAAGAGACATCCTGTGTATATTCGTATCTAGAGCCCTGTAGAGGCGACCAGTTCAGGAAGAGAGCGACTCATTATCTTTGACGGGTGGAAATGAGGCAGCTGCTGAAATAAGTTCGATGAGCGGCATTCACCGCTCTACAACCCACGCTGACCAAAATCCTGCCACGAATTTGAAATGTTTCTAAAACTTCAACGCTTGCATTTACGTATATATTTCAGTTTATGCATCTTATGCTGACGAAATACTTCAATGCCGTCATGCCCTTTACCTGTTCCGGTGGGAAAACTCTCAAAGCTTCCGTGTCCTACCTTTTCAAGTAAACTTTTAAAATAAGGTCTTGATAATGTCTCCAAAACATAGTTGCGCCGACGCAGCTTACTCGGTGAGCAGCATTTCATCTAATATTCTCTAGGACATTTGCGCCGTAGCTTACGTTTCTGCGCAAATACTTATGCATTTAATCAATCGTTGAATACGGTTGTTTTGATCTCATCGTTGAAAAATAATTGTTTTTATTAATTCTGTGAGCTAAATAAAGACTTTATTAGTTTTATAGTATTGGATTTCTATGTTGATTCTCGTTATTTGTTTTTGACATGCTGCAAATTTATGTATTTTTGTGCTAGAGGGGGAATTCATATGGGAACGATGTCCGTATGAAACGATGCAACTCCACTTGCTGAGGCAGACACACACCGACACAGACCATACGAAGAGCGGTGTGTATGATTGCGGACAGAGCACTTTCTCTCCCCATCTTTCCATCGCGTCACACTGCGTACCTTCATTTGTGGATCTCTATCGCCCTATCATAGCACCTAAATTTAATGAAAACGGTTTTTGCGATAGAAAATGCGGCCACTTAACTAAAGGTTATTATTATTTTGATATAAATAAAACTCGAGTGATACCTCAGCCAGGATTATACGCTGTACCCTTGGAAGCTCTCGCAATTAGACGAAGAAAGGTACACTGCACTGTGATAATTCGCTCTTATTGTTGTATCTGTATCTTCTATTGTTTCTGAGACGATATTGATTCAAGTGGTGCACTTTGATGGATTTCATTTAATTTTTGCCTATCTAAATTGAATTCGTTGCTTTCTATTAATCATCCAACATTAGTGAAGAAATTCTGATGTTCCCGGCTATCGTCTTATGTCATATTTATATTTATTTTATAAACGTCTGAAACAAAATCGAAAATTTTCTCGTTTGTGGGGTATTTTTCATATTTTCACTCATTACTGATTGTGGGCGCTAGTTGAATGGCCAGTTGGAAATTTCATCTGAGTTTTTTTATGTCTTCAATCAAAGCCAACAGGAAATGGCATCGAAGGTAGATTTACATGGACAATAAATATTCATGCCAGTCGACCTTCAAACCTCCAAGAGGCCTATTTGGTCTTTCAGTGGATTGAATCAGCTTTATGGCTGTCCCACTGATGAGGACTCTTTGATCTTGGTGTATAGATAGTCAACAACAGGTGATATGAAATTTGTGATGTTTGGATCTCCCTTAATAATGCATCTCTCATGTATAACAAAAGTTTTTCCATTTCAGTCAGTGCAATTTGTTGGTTCTTTGTTGTAACACAGAGATCGCCGATGGGCTGTCGATCAATCAGTACGGCTGAAATATAGCAGTGGCCTGTAGAAAAGCCCTGCCTTCTAACTAAATTCGACTCGGGCAACCTTCCTTTGAAAGAGTGGGAAAGCATGCCGCAGAGGGTGACACGATACCCGCTACTGCTATTCATCCGACCAGCCACTTCCGTGAACCACAGACAATTATTAACTGATGCCTAATGATATGGTCCTATCTGAAGCGACTGCACCGTTCCTACGACTGTTTGGCGGAAGGCTGGCGTTTCTACGACATGACTGGTGCATAAAGTGAAGGTTGAACCTGACGTGAAGTAGCTTCAAAGTAACTGTAACCATCACATTCACCCGAGGATCTTCAAGAAGAGAAGTTATGTAATAAGAAAAGGTGATCAAGACTAATAATTAAATTGATGAGGTTCAAGGAAATGGATATGAGGTATGAAGTGGGGATGGAGTGCTTATGCTGTTTCTTAGATAAAATCAGAAACAGCTCTCAGATCGAATTAATTAAGCTGACTCTGGACGATCGGAATGTGCTAATACCCAGTGATGTTGTGATGAAGACCATTTCAAATGGGAATAACTCCGAACTGAGCACTTTTATGGAGTATATTAGTCGGTATGTGTATATTCTTCGCTCATGCTTGTCGACTAGAAGACAGATGCTAACGAGTGGAATGTATCATAGGAAACCACCATGTTGCAGTTTTATTAGAATAAAAATGAAATTTACTGTGATTCTGAAAAGTTCAAGGGTGGGAAGTGTTAGAGAGGTCTGAGGTTCAGGTGAGGTGAATCGCGAGAAACAACTTGTTGGAATGCGAAGCGAGTGAAGAACTGAATGCTTATTTGCATTAGAAGCAAAATGGATGGCTCACAAGTTCGTGGTGGGTTTCTGAAGTTCGAGCTGGGTGCACTTTAACTATGTTTGTGCGTGTTTAAGTGTGTTTGTATGTGTTTGTGTGTGCTTTTGCGTGATTGTGTGTGTTTGTGTGTGTTCGTGTCTCTCTCTCGAAGTGGAAAGTGTAAACTGTAAAGCGTAATGTGTAAAGTCAAAGTCTAAAGTCTCAAGGCTAAAGCCTGAAGTCCAGAGTCCGAAGTCCAACGTCCGAAGTCTAAAGTCCAAAGTCTGAAGTACAAAGTCTAAAGTCCAAAGTCCACACTCCAAAGTTCAAGTCTCAAGACTAAAGTCCTAAGTCCAAAGTCCAAAGTCCAAAGCCTGATCTCTCTCTCTCTCTCTCTCTCTCTCTCTCTCTCTCACTCTCTCTGTCTCAAAGGGTAAAGTGTAAACTGTACAAAATAAAATGTAAAGTCAAAGTGTTTGTGTGTGTTTGTGTGTCTTTGTGTGTGTTTTTGTGTGTTTGTTTCTGTTTGTGTGCGTTCGTGTGTGTTCGCGTACGTTTGTGTGTTTTCGCGTGTGCTTGTGTGTGTTTGTTTCTGTTTATGTGTGTTTGTGTGTGTTCGTGCGTGTTTGTGTGTGTCTTTTTATGCGTGTTTGAGTGTGTTCGTGTGTGTTCGTGTCTCTCTCTCGAAGTGGAAAGTGTAAACTGTAAAGCGTACTGTGTAAAGTCGAAGTCCAAAGTCTGAAGGTTAAAGCCTGAAGTCCAAAGTCCAAAGTACAAAGTCCAAAGTCCAAAGTCCGAAGTTCAAAGTCTGAGGTCTCAAGTCCAAAGTTCACAGCCCAAAGTCTAAAGTCCAAAGTCCAAAATCTAGGGCCTAATATCTGTCTCAAACTCTAAAGTCCAAACTTCAAATTCTCAAGCCCAAAGTCCAATTTCGGCAGTCCAAAGTCTAAAGCCAAAGTCCAAAGCCTAGTGTCTAAAGTCTGTGTCAAAAGTACAAATTTGTGCTGTGTGTGTGTGTGTTTTGTGTGTGTGTGTGAAAGTGTGTGTGTGTTGTCGTGTGTGTGTGTTTGTGTGTGTTTGTGTGTGTTTGTGTGTGTTTTGTGTGTCTCTGTGTGTGTGTTTGTGTGTTGTTTGTGTGTGTTCTGTGTGTGTGTGTGTGTCTGTGTGTTTGTGTGTTGTGTGTGTGTTTGTCTATGTGTGTCCGTGTTGTGTAATGTGTGTTCGTGTGTGTTTGTGTGTGCCTGTGTGCTTTTCTGTGTGTTGTTGTGTGTTTGTGTACGTGTTTGTGATGGTTTGTGTGTGTTTGTGCGTGTTTGTGTGTTTTTGTGTATGTTTGTGTGTGTTTGTTTGTGTTTGTGTGTGTTCGTATGTGTTTATGTGTGTGTTCGTGTGTGTTTGTGTGTGTTTGTGTGTGTTTGTGTGTGTTTTGTTTGTGTGTGTGTTTGTGTGTGTTTATGTGTGTTTTGTGTGTTTGTGTGTGTTTGTGTGTGTTTGTTTGTGTTTGTGTGTGTTCGTGTGTGTTTGTGTGTGTTTGTGTGTGTGTGTTTGTGTTTGTGTGTGTTTATGTGTGTTTCTGTGTGTTTGTGTGTGTTTGTGTGTGTTTTTGTGTGTGTTTGTGTGTGTTTGTGTGTGTTTGTGTGTGTTTGTGTATGTTTGTTTGTGTTTGTGTGTGTGTTCGTGTGTGTTTGTGTGTGATTGTGTGTTGTGTGTTTGTGTGTTTGTGTGTGTGTGTGTTTTTCTGTGTGTTGTTGTGTGTTTGTGTGTGTTTGTGTGTTTGTGTGTGTTTGTGTGTGTTTGTGTGTTTTTGTGTATGTTTGTGTGTGTTGTGTGTGTTTGTGTGTGTTTGTGTGTGTTTGTGTGTGTTTGTGTGTGTTTGTGTGTGTTTGTTGTGTTGTGTGTTGTGTGTTTGTGTGTGTTTGTGTGTGTTTGTGTGTGTTTGTGTGTGTGTGTTTTGTGTGTTTGTTTGTGTGTGTGTTGTGTGTGTTTGTGTGTGTTTGTGTGTGATTGTGTGTTGTGTGTTTGTGTGTGTGTGTTTGTGTGTGTTTGTGTGTGTTTGTGTGTGTTTGTGTGTGTTTGTGTGTGTTTGTTTGTGTTTGTGTGTGTTTCGTGTGTGTTTGTGTGTGTTGTGTGTGTGTGTTTGTGTGTGTTTGTGTGTGTTTTGTGTGTTTGTGTGTGTTTGTGTGTTTGTGTGTGTTTGTGTGTGTTTGTGTGGTTGTATGTGTTTTTGTGTGTTTGTGTGTGTTTGTGTATGTTTGTTTGTGTTTGTGTTGTTTGTGTGTTTGTTTGTGTTTATGTGTGTTTGTGTGTGTTTGTGTGTGTTTGTGTGTTGTTTTTTGTGTGTGTGTTGTTTTTGTGTGTTTGTGTGTGTTTGTGTGGTTTGTGTGTGTTTGTGTGTGTTTGTGTGTTTTTGTGTATGTTTGTGTGTGTTTGTGTGTGTTTGTGTGTGTTTGTGTATGTTTGTTGTGTTTGTGTGTTGTGTGTGTGTTTGTGTGTGTTTGTGTGTGTTTGTGTGTTTTGTGTGTTTGTGTGTGTTTGTGTGTGTTTGTGTATGTTTGTTTGTGTTTGTGTGTGTTCGTGTGTGTTTGTGTGTGATTGTGTGTTGTGTGTTTGTGTGTGTGTGTGTTATGTGTGTTTCTGTGTGTTTGTGTGTGTTTATGTGTTTTGTGTGTGTTTGTGTGTGTTTGTGTGTGTTTGTGTGTGTTTGTGTGTGTTTGTGTGTGTTTGTGTGTGTTTGTTGTGTTTGTGTGTTTTGTGTGTGTTTGTGTGTGTTTTGTGTGTTGTGTGTGTTTGTGTGTGTTTGTGTGTGTTTGTGTGTGTTTGTGTGTGTTGTGTGTTGTGTGTTTGTGTGTGTGTGTGTTTATGTGTGTTTGTGTGTGTTTGTGTGTGTTTGTGTGTTTTTCTGTGTGTTGTTGTGTGTTTGTGCGTGTTTGTGTGTTTGTGTGTGTTTGTGTGTGTTTGTGTGTTGTTTGTGTTTTTGTGTGTGTTTGTGTGTGTTTGTGTGTGTTTGTGTGTGTTTGTGTGTGTTTGTGTGTGTTCGTGTGTGTTTGTGTGTGTTTGTGTGTGTTTGTGTGTTGTGTGTGTGTTTGTGTATGTTTGTGTGTGTTTGTGTGTGTTTGTGTGTGTTTGTGTGTTTTGTGTGTGTTTGTGTGTGTTTGTGTGTGTTGTGTGTGTTTGTGTGTGTTTGTGTGTGTTGTGTGTGTGTGTTTGTGTGTGTTGTGTGTTTTTGTGTGTGTTTTGTGTGTTTGTGTGTGTGTGTGTTTTTGTGTGTGTTGTGTGTGTTTGTGTGTGTTTGTGTGTTTTTGTGTGTGTTTGTGTGTGTTGTGTGTGTTTTGTGTTTTGTGTGTGCTTGTGTGTGTTTGTGTGTGTGTGTGTGTTCGTGTGTGTTTGTGTGTTTATGTGTGTTTGTGTGTGTTTGTGTGTGCCTGTGTGTTTTTCTGTGTGTTGTTGTGTGTTTGTGCGTGTTTGTGTGGTTTGTGTGTGTTTGTTGTGTTTGTGTGTGTTTGTGTATGTTTGTGTGTGTTGTGTGTGTTTGTGTGTGTTTGTGTATGTTTGTATGTGTTTGTGTGTGTTCGTGTGTGTTTGTGTGTGTTGTGTGTGTGTGTTTGTGTGTTTGTGTGTGTGTGTTTGTGTGTGTTTTGTGTGTTTGTGTGTGTTTGTGTGTGTTTGTGTGTGTGTTGTGTGTTTGTGTGTGTTCTGTGTGTTTTGTGTGTGTGTTGTGTTGTGTGTTTGTGTGTGTGTGTGTTTTGTGTGTGTTTGTGTGTGTTTGTGTGTGTTTGTGTGTTTTTGTGTGTGTTGTTGTGTGTTTGTGTGTGTTTGTGTGTTTTGTGTATGTTTGTGTGTGTTGTGTGTGTTTGTGTGTGTTTGTGTATGTTTGTTTGTGTTTGTGTGTGTTCGTGTGTGTTTGTGTGTGTTTGTGTATGTTTGTTGTGTTTGTGTGTGTTGTGTGTGTTTGTGTGTGTGTGTGTGTTTGTGTGTTGTGTGTTTGTGTGTGTGTGTTTGTGTGTGTTTATGTGTGTTTTTGTGTGTGTTTGTGTGTTTTTGTGTGTTTGTGTGTGTTTGTGTGTGTTTGTGTGTGTTTGTGTGTGTTGTTGTGTTTGTGTGTGTTCGTGTGTGTTTGTGTGTGTTTGTGTGTGTTTGTTGTGTTGTGTGTTTGTGTGTGTGTGTTTGTGTGTGTTTGTGTGTTTGTGTGTGTTTGTGTGTGTTTGTGTATGTTTGTGTGTGTTTGTGTGTGTTTGTGTGTGTTTGTGTGTGTTTGTGTATGTTTGTTTGTGTTTGTGTGTTCGTGTTGTTTGTGTGTGTTTGTGTGTGCTTGTGTGTTGTGTGTTTGTGTGTGTGTGTTTGTGTGTGTTTGTGTGTGTTTGTGTGTGTTTGTGTGTGTTTGTGTGTGTTTGTGTGTGTTTGTGTGTGTTCGTGTGTGTTTGTGTGTGTGTGTTTTGTGTGTTTGTGTGTGTGTTGTTTATGTGTGTTTGTGTGTGTTTGTGTGTGCCTGTGTGTTTTTCTGTGTGTTGTTGTGTGTTTGTGCGTGTTTGTGTGTTTTGTGTGTGTTTGTGCGTGTTTGTGTGTGTTTGTGTGTGTTTGTGTGTGTTTGTGTGTGTTTGTGTGTGTTGTGTGTGTGTGTGTGTGTTTGTGTGTGTTTGTGTGTTTGTGTGTTTGTGTGTTTGTGTGTGTGTGTTTGTTTGTGTGTTTGTGTGTGTTTGTGTGTGTTTGTGTGTTTGTGTGTGTGTGTTTGTGTTTGTGTGTTTGTGTGTGTTTGTGTGTGTTTGTGTGTGTTTGTGTGTGTTTGTTGTGTTTGTGTGTGTTCGTGTGTGTTTGTGTGTGATTGTGTGTGTGTGTTTGTGTGTTTGTGTGTGTGTTGTGTGTTGTTTCTGTGTGTTTCTGTGTGTTGTGTGTTTTCTGTGTGTTTGTGTGTGTTTGTGTGTTTTTGTGTGTGTTTGTGTGTGTTTGTTTGTGTTTGTGTGTGTTTGTGTGTGTTTGTGTGTGTTTGTGTGTGTTTGTTGTGTGTGTTTGTTGTGTGTGTTTGTTTGTGTTTGTGTGTGTTCGTATGTGTTTATGTGTGTTTTGTGTGTTTTTGTGTATGTTTGTGTGTGTTTTGTGTGTTTGTGTGTGTTTGTGTATGTTTGTATGTGTTTGTGTGTGTTCGTGTGTGTTTGTGTGTGTTTGTGTGTGTTGTGTGTTGTGTGTTTGTGTGTGTGTGTTTGTGTGTGTTATGTGTGTTTCTGTGTGTTTGTGTGTGTTTGTGTATGTTTGTTTGTGTTTGTGTGTGTTCGTGTGTGTTTGTGTGTGTTGTGTGTTGTGTGTTTGTGTGTGTGTGTGTGTTTATGTGTGTTTCTGTGTGTTTGTGTGTGTTGTGTGTTTTTCTGTGTGTTGTTGTGTGTTTGTGCGTGTTTGTGATGTTTGTGTGTGTTTGTGCGTGTTTGTGTGTGTTTGTGTATGTTTGTGTGTGTTCGTGTGTGTTTTTGTGTGTGTTTTGTGTGTGCTTGTGTGTTGTGTGTTTTGTGTGTGTGTGTTTGTGTGTGTTATGTGTGTTTGTGTGTGTTTGTGTGTGTTTGTGTGTGTTTGTGTGTGTTTGTGTGTGTTTGTGTGTGTTTTGTGTGTTTGTGTGTGTTTGTGTGTGTTTGTGTTGTTTGTGTGTGTTTGTGTGTGTTTGTGTGTGTTTGTGTGTGTTGTGTGTTGTGTGTGTTTGTGTGTGTTTGTGTGTTTGTGTGTGTTTGTGTGTGTTTGTGTGTGCCTGTGTGTTTTTCTGTGTGTTGTGTGTGTTTGTGCGTGTTTGTGTGGTTTGTGTGTGTTTGTGTGTGTTTGTGTGTTGTGTATGTTTGTGTGTGTTGTGTGTGTTTGTGTGTGTTTGTGTATGTTTGTGTGTGTTTGTGTGTTCGTGTGTGTTTGTGTGTGTGTGTTGTGTGTTTGTGTGTGTTTGTGTGTGTTTGTGTGTGTGTGTGTTTGTGTGTGTTGTTGTGTGTTTGTGTGTGTTTGTGTGTGTTTTGTGTGTTTTTGTGTGTGTTTGTGTGTTGTGTTGTTTTTGTGTGTGTGTTTGTGTGTGTTTATGTGTGTTTGTGTGTTTGTGTGTGTTTGTGTTGTTTTGTGTGTTTGTGTGTGTTTGTGTGTGTTTGTGTGTGTTTATGTGTGTTTGTGTGTGTTTGTGTTGTGTGTGTTTTTCTGTGTGTTGTGTGTGTTTGTGTGTGTTTGTGTGTTTGTGTGTGTTTGTGTGTGTTTGTGTGTGTTTGTGTGTGTTTGTGTGTGTTTGTGTGTGTTTGTGTGTGTTTGTGTGTGTTTGTATGTGTTTGTGTGTGTTTGTGTGTGTTGTGTGTGTTTGTGTGTGTTTGTGTTGTGTGTGTGTTTGTGTGTGTTTGTGTGTGTTTGTGTGTGTTGTGTGTGTTCGTGTGTGTTTGTGTTGTTGTGTTTGTTGTGTTGTGTGTTTGTGTTGTGTGTGTTTATGTGTGTTTGTGTGTGTTTGTGTGTGTGTGTGTTTTTGTGTGTGTTGTTGTGTGTTTGTGTGTGTTTGTGTGTTTTTTGTGTGTGTTTGTGTGTTTTGTGTGTGTTTGTTTGTGTTTGTGTGTGTTTGTGTGTGTTTGTGTGTTTTTTGTGTGTGTGTTGTTTTTGTTGTGTGTTTGTGTGTGTTCGTGTG
The DNA here is from genome assembly GCA_037576465.1 of Parascaris univalens. Taxonomy (NCBI): domain Eukaryota; kingdom Metazoa; phylum Nematoda; class Chromadorea; order Rhabditida; family Ascarididae; genus Parascaris; species Parascaris univalens. Next base: position 198,495,679 of record CM075173.1, on the reverse strand, counting down.
TGTTTGTGTGTGTTTGTGTGTGATTGTGTGTTGTGTGTTTGTGTGTGTGTGTTTGTGTGTGTTTATGTGTGTTTCTGTGTGTTTGTGTGTGTTTGTGTATGTTTGTTTGTGTTTGTGTGTGTTCGTGTGTGTTTGTGTGTGATTGTTGTGTGTGTTTTGTGTGTGTTCGTGTGTGTTTGTGTGTGTTTGTGTGTGTTGTGTGTTGTGTGTTTTTGTGTGTGTTTGTGTGTGTTTCTGTGTGTTGTGTGTGTTTTGTGTGTGTTTGTGTATGTTGTGTGTTTGTGTGTGTTTGTGTTGTTTGTGTGTTTATGTGTGTTTGTGTGTGTTTGTGTGTGTGTGTGTTTTTCTGTGTGTTGTTGTGTGTTTGTGCGTGTTTGTGATGGTTTGTGTGTGTTTGTGTGTGTTTGTGTGTTTTTGTGTATGTTTGTGTGTGTTGTGTGTTTGTGTGTGTTTGTGTGTGTTTGTATGTGTTT